>JABFPN010007694.1:0-10026 GCA_022817305.1 Leptoteleia sp. ZL-2020
AGGAACGTAATTTTAGGAAGTGTCCTCAAAACTGCCATTGTTTCACAATGTGACTTTGGGGACAGTCCTCAAAACTGCCAGTAAACAAGTCAATAAAATGGCGATTTGGTCTCAAAACTGCCATTAGAATAATATATATATATACATTTATGATTTCAGTTTCATAACATCACACGGGGAAAAATATCAAACTTGGAATAACACGGAATACAATGCTAAATCTGCATCGTAAAAGACAGCTGTATGTAAACATTGGGATTGAACAAAGACAAAATTAAAAACAAAAGAATATCAACTGAAGATATTTTATCTTTATTCAATCCCAATATTTACATAGAGCCGTCCTTTACGATGCAGATCTAGCATGGTGTTTGAGTTGATTTAAGTGCGATATTTTTTCCCGTGCAGCCACATAGGTCTATTTATGGATTTCTACAATATTTATTATACAGCGAACAAGGTATGTGGTATATTGAATAATAGTTCATGTAAAATTAAAAAATTGCTTAAAAATTCTGTGTTAAGAACTTCATTATTGTGGTGCTTATTATAAAATAATTTTTTATTTTAAAAGGCTTGTCAAGGACATTAACTTTTCGTTTGATAAAAATCAGGTACAGTTAATGAATACCCCTAATAGCATAAGATATATATTTCTTTTATTTACTTTTGTAGATATTCGAAATATTAAATTATTAAATAGAGGGAAACTTGGTAACTCTTTTTCCCAAAGTTTTTAGAAAAACTTATCATCCGATAAGAAACTTTATGCACAACTGAAAACATACTTATGCAGTTTATGAAGAATCTTGATTTTGCTTGTTTTCTTCTCGAGTTTCCTGTCACGAGATATGTAGACGCGCATCATTCCATATTTCTTATATAGAGAGTCATAAAATGAACGACCACGTGGTCAATAAAGAAAATAATTTAAATATATTCTTACCAATATATTTATTATTGAAAATAATTAATTTTTTATAGAATACATAAAAAATGTTTTTCGCTTCTAATTATTTATCTTTCATTAAATTAAATCTGAAAAAACAGTACTAAAATCTAGTCTGGTTTTTAAGATTATCAAAATATATGTTTATATTTCGCTCAGTGTATCGAATAAGGTACTAAATGAAAATTCACCATTAATCAATGAGAATTGAATTAGCATTGATGTCGATTGAACCTGCGTTGATGTTGCATTGCAAATATTCTACGAATTTACACAGAACAAACTGAAATTCAAGAAACGCGTATTAAGATAATATACACATTATTGTGTAAAGACTGTAGGCCTTTTATGAGTCGTTTCTGAGGTTACGTTTGAAAAGTTGCACTTCTGACTGAATAATAAAGTCGCGATAAGTATAATTTATAGGTCTATTAACCATAGATTATTGCAGAAGCGCGCAAAGCAGGTAATAACAAAACGCGTGATTTATTAAGGATATTATGCGCTCCTTTGCTCCACGGGATTCTTCACTCATAGTTTGTTGAATAATCTAAATAAAAGTGAATTGTGTTTTACAATTTAGGTATTACGGCAATGTTTCACTGCGAGTTTTATTTTGCTCGTTTAGAGCGAGCTATGCTTTTCATTCGGGAATATGAGAGGATCATTGCAGTTATAAAAGGTTGCAGTGTGTTAATGCCGCGAGTTGAAAAGTGTATTAACGTAAAATTCATCGAAATGAGCAGTAAAATCATATTCATAATAGAAATTGTTTGACAACAAAAATTATGTATTTTTTACGAATTGTTCGAAATGAAAGGCATCACGAAAAATTAAATGGAAATATCATAAATTAACAAAGCCATTTTGAATGCAATCATTTTAAAAGTTAAAAATCGGAACACTTTAACATCTCCTACGTAAAATTAATAAAAAAAAGTATATGATTATAGGAATATCTGAGTGATATATGTAGGGACATATATGTAGTATATGTATGATATATAAGTTTAGGAATCAAAAGACCAAGTAAATTTTTTAGATTGTAAATATATAACTTTAACATCATTACAATTATGAGATTATAAGATATTTATCATAATCCTTTTCTCATCTATAGTTATATAAATTTTTATTCGAATATAACCAATTAAATAAATTTTCCTATAAGTCAAAAAGAATTTTGATATCTCTAAAGCGGTTTTTATTAAAACAATACTTTTTATTTATTTACTCAGTAAAAAATTGGCCTTTCAACTATTTTTCAGTATCATGTTTTTTTTAAAAAAAAAAAAAAACATTACGTTTAATTTTTAACTCTATATACATTGCTAAAAAGTATTACAAATGTGTCAATGAGTTACAGTCAACTCAGGATGTATTTTTAATATTATTAAAAAGACAAAAATCACTAAGAAAAAAAGAATAACAATAAAGTATACGAATTAAGAAAACTTTTGATATTATATGGTTCTACAAAGATTCTACAACATATTTAATTTTAATTTTAAAATTTTATACAAATTAAATTTAATTACGAAATAATATTTTGGGAATTATTTTGAATTAAATTTGCTTTTTAAATATTATATTTGGTGTATTATTTTAATAAAATATTAACCAAACCAACAATTCAATTTAACTTATGATTGGGATCAATTATAATGTATAAAGGACTTAGTAATTGATCTAGTAAAGGAATTATAATATTCAAAAACGTCATTTATATAGTAATTTTGTACAGCTTCACACATTTGAGCAGATCGATTGTACGGTCATACCATATAAATAGCTGCTAATTTCATAGCAATAAATTGAACTATGTTATAACATGGTTTATCCATTTAAGTGTACCAGCACAGCCATTGAACCTTCAAATGTAACATAATTACGTATTAGTTACAAGTAAAATATCATCACAGATTATGCAACTTGATGGATCCGATTTACATATATAGCTATATATCCAACATGCATTAAGTGTACCGAGTTCAAAAACAACATTAATTAAAAAAGATTATATTTTGATTGTTTTCTTCAATGCCGTCAATTATCAAAATACACAACGGAAAAATAATACTAGATTAACTTTATAAACATCAATTTAAAGGTAATATTTTTATATAAAAATGTCATTGTATAAAAATGATATTTCTCTTATTAATATTATTGTTTTTATTTAAATACTTTTACAAACAAGGTACTTTTATATAAAAACATTTGTCAGTTCATTATTGTTGTTCATTTGAATTTTTTTATTGAATTGTGATAAGATAATTGTTAATATATATTATTCATAAACTATTGAAGTTACAATATTTATGTAATTTTATATTATATTATATTTTTCTAATAAAGATATATCAAGTTGCAAAAAAATATTAATAAGTCAAGATATTTTTTATGAGATGTGGTTTGTGGCTTATTTAACGTAGTTTCATTAACAGTATAATTGCTTTATACTTGTTCTATTTCTTTTTATTCTAAGCCGTGTTTAAGAGAGTAATAATCACATTAATTTTTAAAAGTTAAATTACTTATCATAAGAGCAACAAGATCATAATTATAAAGTTCAAGAAATGTTTTTAAACTTAATCACAGATTATGATTCTGTATATTTATTTATAAATTATTCTGACTAATGCAGTTGTTTTGATTACCGTCATAAGTGCTGGGAAAGATTATGCTTTGCTTCAAGTTTTCGTAGTTTGTAAAATATAATTAAGCTGGAAACCATCATTTGAACACAATAAAGTCGCGTGAAATCGTAAAAAAGTAATTTTATTTAAAAACTTGGTATTTTAACACTGTGATGAAGAAAAACGAGTTAGTGCAATTCGTAAACTCTAAACTCTTTAATCATTATGCGGTACGCATTGTGCTAATTTAGAAGAAACATTTCTTAACTATAATGTACTTCTACAAACTGTAATATATTTCATGGTAAAAGCTATCAAAAATACTAATACCTTGTGTGAAACATTTAAATAATGCAACTGCTCCAGAATTCAAATCAGAATGTAACTTGCAGGTCAAAATTTCAATAACAATGAAGTAAATAATCAATTGAGTTGAATATTAGTGATTTTAGTTGTGACAGATTACCTTTACAGAAAAATACAAATTGACATAAATAAATTTTTATTGAACGCGGTTCCAAAAATTACTCCGAGAAAAATATTTAAGTTTCGTTACATAATATTATTTTTACGGTTACTCTTACAATAATTCTATTTACTGGATTTGAAAAACATAGTGGTGATAACAAGAATTTAGTAGTTGGACAAAATTTAATTACTGCTATAAGAAAATAGAGTTGCCATGACAAGAAAATGTAGCCAGGCATAAGTTCAACTACGGACCGTACTTGGAGTTCCAACAAATTTCTCTCAGTGATATTACTGTACTGATCAGGAATATTTTATTAATTTATGTACATAACATGTCGACATTCATGAATTTAATTTTTATTAATTTAAATACTGAATGAAAAATTTACACATATACTGTAAATAAGTTAATAAGTTAGTATATATATTTCTCGGTGTAAATAAAGATTTGGACTACTAGTAGATCAATGCTTTACAATAATAAAAATGAATTTCGCTTTCGCTTATTTTGTCTGTTGAAAAATCACCTTAACAATTTATCTAGCCAAAAGCACGAAAAAGCACTTCACTAGTATTTTAACTTTCCACCAGTAACAAAACGGTGTTCGGTTGTATTGGGAATTACGTGAATTTTTCATAGTCATGTGATTTAATCTGACCAATTACTAGAAATGCATAGATGATTTTTGTTCGTCCGCCTTTTTCCTTGTATCATTGATTTGTCGATAAGTCATTACAATTTTATGTATTTCTTTTCTAATCATCTTTGTTTAACGAACAACTTTAATTCAATTCAAAATTCAAAAAAAATTGTATTCAATCAAAATTAAGGAAAGTAAAATTATTCAATAAATTTTGTTGGAATACTTCAATAATAACTTATTTTCTATTAACACTTGAGCAACTTTAACTATATCACTGCTTTAAATGTACTTTAATTCACTTTTGTTTAACTCAAAGTTAAGTTTAACTCAAAGTCGTCACAGTATTGTAAATTTTCAATTACTACTGTAACGTAAAGTAATTAATAACATTTAAATAATTCATTAAATTAATTTAATGTAAATTTATTTAACATTTTATTGTGCATTTGTCAAATGACACTTTTATAATGAAGCAATTCCATTAAATGCTCTAATAATCTTTTAAAGCACATGTTGTTTCAAACGGAACAAATTGCGGGCAAACAAATGTTTCTAATTTGAAATTTGAAAAATGCGCGGAGAGTAAATGTTCTTTTATTTTCACCTCTGTCAATCGTGAGTAAGATAGATATGCGGATGGCAAACTGCACGCGCTCCATATTGGTTACCGTATGCAAAATACTTCTATTTGATTCGCTAATTTCGACTTATATCGCGCATTACGCAAAACAGCACAGAATTGAAGCACAAAAGCAATTGAAAAATTAATAAATCAACGACGCGGAGAAATCTAGCTTTGTGCCAAATTTATACATTCTGCAAGAATTTTACATAAGCTTGACTGAGGATCAGGAACGAAATTCGCTATTGGAAGTCGTTTATCGACGTAACTTAAGAAAACAGAGGACGGCGGTATAAAAAGGAGAGGAAAAAGAAGGGAGATGCGAATACATGAATACGTGATATGAGAAACAATCCGGCTAACTAGCGTGCAGGAGAGCGCGAGTGGGTGAGTCCGTCATTGAACGAGGCATGTAAGCAGCAGCTGCAACTCGTTGCTCTTGAGGATATGCTGGAATTTTAATATCATTAAACAGAGCGACGAACGGGCCATGTTAAATGGCAGTAGACGCGCTCGTCAACGCATGAATCTATGATCATATCAGGTATGCGCATAACAAATACTTACGCTACAAGGGTTAACGAGCTTTCATAATTACTTTTCGATCGATGCGGCTCCTCAATTTACTGCCGCGTATTGGTTTGTTTTCAAGCACCAACTGAGAAAATGGGGCTTTCAGAGGACAATTCGAAGTAACAAAGACAGAAATACTTGTTCTCGTAAAATTTCTATTAGAGTCACTGTTTGACCTACCTGTGCAAATGCTAAGAATTGCAAACGCGTTCAACATCTAATCATGATGTTGATGTAATCTATTAACATGTTACAACAAAGATTTTGTTCAATGTCTAAGCTCACGTATCATGCGATTTTAATTGGGAAATTATCGTGGCTTTAAATTGCATTTGATTGTCGATTTTATAACGATAAACAATTATCAACTAATATAAACATGCACTGATAGAAATGAAGAATATTTGTTTAATTATATCAGTAACAATTTTCTTCGCGACTAATACGAACTTTTCAATGTTCAACAGTGATGAAAAACAGTACTTTCGCCACAAGTGTTATTAAATTAATTTTCTATGTAAAGAAAGGAAAAATATTAATATTACACGTACATTTAATATTTAATAACATTCAAGCTGGTTATTTATATAATTTTTGGAATTAGTTTACTCATTAATGCAATTTTCCGAAAATAAAAAGCAATAAATTTTATCTATTTATTTATTTTATTTTTGATGCATATCAATCTTTAAAAACATAGTATTTTTAAGAAAGAATCACCAGTTTTGAATGTTATTTTTATACTTAAAACGAAATATTTTCCTTTTGAAAATCAATAATTTTTATTGAAAAACTGCCATATACCTGAAACAAAGTTAAAAACAGTTTTCTGTTATATTTTTCTTAGTGTATAAAATGAGAACTGAGTATGAATAACATTGTTCTATTATTGAAAATTAAATGAAATAAATTTTAATCAAAGAATCTTTTTAATGAGGAGTCATGTGTATTTCTTATATCTCATTACTGGGGTACACATGTATACATTACTCAGTCAAGTATAACTATTATTGCAGTAATACGATGTCAAACAGCATTAAGTAAAATTAAAAGTAGAGTTCCTTTTACGTTTATATATTTTTGTAATAATTTAATGCAATAATTATGTATAATTCAATAATTACTTGATTAATGTTATTATTAACTCTTAAAATTTACTTGTAACTACTAAATTAATTAAACTCAATAAAGCAGGCGTAATAAAGTAAATATTATAATAAAAAATTAACATTATAAATTAATTAATATATTTTTATTTTTACTTAAAGATATTTTAGGATCACTTAAATTTTTATTTTCTTTTTATTTCAACTACTTTAATCTTATTTTAATCCGAAAATATAAATGTAATTTTATTGCCTGAAAAATGTTGAAATCATTTTTCTGTCTGTTACATTTAGATCACTAAAGACCACCAGCAACACTGTAGATATTGAATTCTTTATCTCAGCATTTAAACTCAATTGCCCAATAAAATAAAATTATCTTTGTGATACAACAATTGTAATTGTAATTTATTAATTTACGAAGCTGATTTTAATTGCCAGCTAAAATTTACGTTTGACTTGATAGTGAAATATCATTCCTACGTTATATAAGCTGTTGAAAAATGTTTAAATATTTTGAGAAGAAAACATATAGATCAAACTTTAAACTGCTGTGGCGCAAACAGATGAACAGGAGCAAATCTCAAAGTCAATGTAGTAGAAACTTATGCACGAGTATATTCATTCCAATGCACTTTAAATTGTACATACCAAACTAACCGAATGTTATTTATAAACAAGAAAATGATGCAGTGGTAAGTTTCTATTTGCTAAAAAATGTGGCCAGTATAATTTACCACTGATATTTAATTATAAATTTTTCTCGAGAAAATTTTCAACGAATGAAGAAATATCTCATATAATATTTCATTAATGGTTTATGTATGTTAATTTATCTATATACCTATATTGTATATAAATGAATGCTTTGGTTCATTACTTTTATCGAAAACGTTACAAATAATTGCAAGTTGTATTTATTGTAATTATTTACTAACGATAAACAAGGTTTATTAATTACACAATACCTGTACATTTTTAATTAGCGTACCGTGCTGCGTTTCATAAATAACGGCAGATGAAGCAAATCGTGTTTACTCTAACTGATAGACTCATTTGATTAATGCAACTAGTGTGTATTTTTTATTATTACGGACTCTATCTTTGAAGCGGAATTGAAATTCCTTATCAATATTCTGCATATGTATAATTTTCGTTTTATACTCCAGCTCAAATATGACTAACATCTCATAATCAAATTTCGTTAGTCGTTTTATTCATCAATTTTGAAAGAAATTATTTTTTCTCGAGAAATGTATACTGCATTTAAATTAAAAAATTAACATCATTGTACACTCAGTAAGTAAATTGGAAGAACATTTTTACAATTGTAAATATTTTTATAAATTTATTGATAAAAGAAAAGTACAATAAATAAATTTTTAAATCATTAAAATGATTTGGTATTATGGAACAGTCAAACATTCTGTCTAAACCAACCAACAATTTCATTTTGAACATAACTGCAGCAGAAAGACTGTTTAATTGATTCAATTAATCCTTTGTTTATATGATTTACTTGACACCACATAACCTTCTACCGCAAACTGAAATATGCATGTAACATTATTTATTGAAGCAATTTAATATTACAATCGAAGTTTTACTTTAACATTTTTAGAGTAAATTACACACATTACTTTGTTAATACACTGAGAGAAACTTATAAATAGTTGTAACTATATTTTATAATAACTGGGGGAAATACACGCATTTATAGTATTTCTTATGATATAATATCCTATATGTAATGTAATATAACATATTTATAAGTGGCAGTGTAGAGTTGTGGTAAAAGATATGAATGCTGATTGTGACGTAACGAGTTCGGTTCCCTTAGTTAAATTTTTTTCAATATTTCCTTAAATTACTATACCATATTATAAGGATAAATTCATGCATATTCCTGAGATATTTAAAAAATACATTAGCAAATACGAATGAATTTCTCGTATTAAATAAAGTGTATACATGGGAAGGAGAATTTCTGACTTCATTTATATGAAACTTCATTAATTTTATGCTAGTGATAAACTGTTCGAAAGATGCGTCAAGTAAAAGTCAGCTATTATTGTCTGAAGCAACTTCAATACATGAAAAATAAAGTGAGGGAATAAGAGAGGCTTCATCAAATAATCGCCTTTCTTGAGTTACGTGAAACTCTTATTCCTAATAATTAGAAACAAGGAATCGATAGTTCTCGTAGAGGAAAAAACGAAGATGATTGATGAAGCGTTATGGAACAATGATACAGACGGTTTATTGTTAAGAGAAACTGTTACGTATATTATATCGGCATGTGTCACTAAACAACCAGTCTGCCGATGTTATTCATAACAGCTATTTGGATAACAACAATGGACGATATCCAAATAGTGTGCGCGGTTGCATTGAAATAATCGTAGTTGGGTATGTTACGTGCTTTGCAGTCGGGTATGGGCTTTCGCGTTTGCTGTCACATGCTGCTCGCGTCGCATTAATAATAATATCTCGAAACGTACGTCAAACTTATAACGCCTATTACGATACGCGATGAATAAATAAATGACAATTAATCTTTCAAAGCGCAACAACTGCGCACCCAAAACGCATTTGTTCGTATTATAAACTGGACGTTCCGCTTCTTTTATCCTTTCCGTCGTGAATATTTAACATTCAAAATTGCGTGAAAGATTATACGACAGAAATTTTAATAATCTAGTTTTTCAACCTGGACTTAATTATCAATCGATTAGCTTGATTCGTTGTCATTAAGAATATATAGTGTATAATAAAATATTGTTCTATGTAATGTCAAGTTTTACTTAGGCTCCATAAACTCATTTGAAAATAAAAAAATTGCAAAACCATTTCAATGAATGTGCTAAACAATTTATAGTAATAACCTGTTAATTAATTAAGGTTCTTAAAGACACTCGTACTACTACACTATAAGGCTGATAGTCTTTGAGAACCGTAATACTGATCAACAGAGGTCGTGAATGGCCGAGTGGTAAGATATGTGACTTATAAATTGTAGGTC
>JABFPN010007695.1:0-10024 GCA_022817305.1 Leptoteleia sp. ZL-2020
CACCACTTGGTCAACAATATTGTTTGAAAGCAGATAAATCGTTGAATAAATAAAATCCGTCTTCATTAATATTAAACTACATGAGTTTTAGAACACATGATTCCGGAATCAATCGCGGAATCAGGCGCTCCCGTAAGCACCCAATATCTCCATACTGCTACCGATATCGATGAGCGCATTTGTAATTAGTGCTACCCTCTGGCATATACGCCAGCTGCCACTACTATCGGGATATCTGTGTTACCAGGGTTTATCTCTGAAGAATTTAACATAAAAATATTTAGTGGTTGCGAAAAAAGTTGCGAAATGTTGTGCAGGAATTTTTTCATTATTCCCATCTTCCACTTATTCATTAAGATCCATTCATATCCAAACGACGACATTTGTAGATTAATTAATATCAGAAACAAGTATTTGGTCACGGGCAGCGTTGTACTGGTCCAAAACTGGTGTAAAACTGGCGCTAGCCAGAGTACCAGCTTTACAAGCCAACGAGTGAATTTAAAAATGCTAACAATTACTGTAAATGTATCCAATTAAAACTTGAAGGCAATTAAGGGAGCAAAAGTTGTTGTTGTTACGATTGCGGCGCACAATTTGAGATTAAATTTTTATTTCAACGCACGATAAATAACGCGAGTTTTCACTTTGCAGTATCCTCAACGGGGAGGGTACGGTGAAGGCGGATATCAAAACTCGAGAGCCAGATCCAGAGTAAGTATTGCAATTTGCATACCCAATTTTGCGCGAATTTAATATGAATTAAGTTTCAATTAATGATATTCATAATGTCGTGGGTGTTTCAGACTGGCAAACATTACCACCGGACGTCTCTTTTAATTAAGGCCTTCAATCATCGGTTTCGCCTAGATTTAGAACTTAATACGTGAGTACTGGTTGCAACTATATTTTTTTAGAGTAATATTTTTTTATTTATTTATTTATTTATTTATCATCTCTTATTGTTTCCTTCTCTTTCACTTTCTTGAAATCATAGATAAGAAGAGGTGTTGGTGGCTACAACTTTGATATTTTTCACTTGTCTTGTCAATTAATTGTTGGCGATTTTTAATGCTTAATAACTTGATAAATAATAGGCAGGGTTTCTTAAAAGTTCCAACGCTGATAGAACCAACAGAATAATATTTATGAAAGATATATATTTTATGTGTACCATTTATAATCGTTATACTATTGTACAGAATGTTGAAAACCAAACAAATAATGGCACGAGTTTTTTTTTATATTTACATAACATTCTTTACGTATTTTGTCAAACTATCCAAACTTTCTACTTGTACATTAGAGTGTCTAAAGGTATATTGCTTTTCACAGACTGCACTAGTGCCAACTGAAAAAAGTTACCTGATGCAATACCTTATGCATCCGGTAACTTACTAACACAGGTCGTACTTTATATTATCTTATATTTTATCGGAAGGAAGGCCTTCTTTCGTTGTTCAACTTGTATAATGCTACAACCGTATAAAAGTTGCGAGATTATATTTGTCTTGTTATTCTTCTTATTCCACTTGTACCTTCTTTTCGTCTACATCACACACATGTGTGTATCTACGTTATTATTTGGCTCAAGTGACTGAATATTGGAAAGATAGCCTGGAATGAAATTCAAACGAGAAAAAAATAAATAATAAAATAATTAAACAAAACAAAACAAAGACAAACAAAAAAACACAAATAAAGTGATTATATTTATTTTTTGTTGCAGGCAACTTTTAGCTCCAAATCTATTTCAGAAAGACTTTTTAACCAACGGGGCAGAACAAACTTCGAAACAGGTAAATGTGGCCTCGCATTTTTTGTTAATTAAAATGTCCAGCTTAAGCGTTTATTTTAACGAGCTTCGAGTCGATTCAAAGTTGCATTTTATGCTGAGTAATACCTCGTAAAAATGGCAAATGTCAACGTTTTTCATATTTGAATTCAAGCACCTAAATTTCACGATAATTTCACAGTTTACGCCGTGTCCTACAATAATCCTACAATAATCCTAATTATTACCTTGAGAAAGGAACATGAGGTAGAAGTTTAAGGTTCGTCCTTAACGAGGATCCTCCGCGTTTATAAATGTTTACAAATTATGTACTATAATAAATGTAACAAAATTTGCACTACATTGAAAAAGAAAAAAAAGCTTTTAGCATAAAGTTCACCGCTATATTTGTAAAATAAACGGCAGCATTTTGATTGCAGCAAAAGAGCATTGAAATGCGGACGTACAATATATTACTAATTTAATTACATGGAATGAAATAAATAAAATGGTAACATCCTTGTGGGACTGTTTCAGGAAATAGAACACTGTTATTATCACGGAACAGTGAAGGATTATCCTGGTGCAAGCGCTGCCTTTCACACGTGTAACGGAGTAAGCGGCGTGATACACTTAGGCAATGAGACTTTTGTCATCCATCCATTTTACGGCGGAGATCTGTCGGTCGGTAAAAATTTGATCAACACCCGCGGTATTTTTCAGGAATGAATCAAAATGATTATGCTAATATTTCTTTCTATTTCAAATTATTGTTTCCAATATCTATTTTAAAATATTGTTTCAATTAAAGTCAGTTTATCGCAATCATTATTGTTCACTTGATTGTTGATTTATGTTTAAATAAAAGATATTTATCATTTCTGCTCAAGTCAAATGAGCAAAGTTATCGGCTTTAAATATCTAAGGAATGCAAGAAAAATAACGAATCTAACATTTGATAAAAAATCTCACTTGAATATCGAGGAACAACATTTTTATGACCAATCGAAAACAGAAGAATATTAATAATAATAATAAAAAAAAAAAAAGGTCACGAGATATATGTTTAATTCTAGTTTAATATTAAATACGGAGAAATTTCGCGGATAATCCGCAGTAAAATTCGTAAAACTATATGCTCGACTCTTTTTTAGCAGAAACATCCTCACGTTATATTTGAGGCTCGAACAAAAGGTCACAAAGGCTGCGCCAACTCCGGAAATCTTCTGCCAGTGAAGAACCGCAGGCAGAAGCACGTACAAGGCCTCCCGGATAAAATGTCCGCCCGATATAAAAGAGACGTCCGCGAGGCACCGAAATACATCGAAACTGCCATCATTATCGACAAAGCCATGGTACGTATGGTGTGCATTCATACTTTTGCGGCAATAAAATTGATTTCAACATTGAAAAACAATACATCTAACTAAAAAACAAAAACAATACAACGGCACATCCCGCGCTGCTCCAAACGCAGCTTAGATAATACGGCAACATTGTGAATTTTTGTGAATTTCCCTCGGCGCGTGACGATATCGGCACGTCACGAGCGAGCGAGCGAAAAACATAATTTTTACCGAAACTACCTAGGGGGCAAAGTGGCCCATCTTTTGATTCCCCCCCCCCCCCCCCGACCCCTCCCTTAGGGTATTCGGTCAAATTTGTGGAAAAAAATATTCTCCTGCCAGATCGATTTCGTGTCAATCATGACTATCAGAATTACATATATTTAATTACTTCATTATAAATATATGAAATATGATTTAAACAATATAATAATTTGTAAGAGTAAATTAATATTGCTTGTTCTTTGTTGCAGTTTGATAAACGAAATGGTAGTACTAGGTCTGAAGTAGTGCACGATATCATTCAAGTTGCAAACATTGCCGATTTGGTAAGAAAGTTTACTTTTTCTAAGCGTCTGATGGCATTGATAAATATAATGGAATCAAAATGGTTTACTTTACGTTAATAGTATTTCCGCGCCTTAAATACAAGAGTATCCGTGGTGTACATCGAATCTTGGAAAGGTGGTAACCAGGCACCTATAGAAAAGGACATGGAAATAGATCGTGCTTTGTCAAACTTTAACGATTATACAATGAGAAAATTGTATCAAAATGCCCACGATACAACTCAACTGCTCACGTAAGTAAAGTGTTTACTGGCCAAAATAGCAAAGAAAGTACCTCATCCTGCAATATAAGAAATGTCAAGTTGAAAGGCTCTAAAAAAAAACTCTGAAAGATACAAGCTACATTTTGAATTTGTTGAAAAATTAGCCATAATTTTTTGCTTAAGATAAGCATGAAAAGGTTTTATCGCATCCTTAATTAATACACATTTCACACGATAAACAAAGCGTTTTAAAGTTCGCGTCATTATAAACTTACTTTTTACCACCAATACTATACATGTGTGTAAACATGTTGACCAGCAGTATTATACATATACATGTCATGTGGCGGTGCTAAAGGACGGGGGTAGTAATATGAAATATTTTTCAACTAGAAAAATAATATGAAACATTTTCAACCAGATTCAATTTTAATAAAGTTTCATTTTAATCCAATAATATTGATTGGGCCAATTATAATCAAAAGTACGACTTTAACTGAAAAATATTTTAAATGTGCAGATAAAAGTTACTTGCTTCGTTTGCAGAGCCCAAACGTTCAAAGGCGGCGAGTCAGGTATCGCGGTACCGGACGAAGTTTGTAATCAGAAGTCTGTTGGAATAAGTGTCGATCTTAATACTTATGAGCCTCATCTTCTAGCTGGCACAATGGCGCACATGATTGGCCATAATCTTGGAATGGCACACGACGATGGCCGTAAGTTAATTAACCAACTATTAACATGCCATTTTAGTATTAATTTCAATATATAATCCAAGGCACGCGCCAGCTGGCCGACGAGGCAAGGCTCGCTCTGCAAAGGCAACATTTACCGGAGCTTTGACTTACCTCGTTTGCCGACTCTTTCCATCCTTATTTTGGTCACTCGGCTGTCATTAAGCATTTATTTTGTGTCATTACTATTTACACATGATTCGTCCTAACATACACAAGTACAACTTTTACTTGTCATTTTTGTAGGAGAAGGCTGTCATTGTCGCGATTGGCACGGATGCATCATGGCTCAATCCATCGTCGGTTTAGAGAACGTACAGCCTTATACATTCTCTGAGTGCAGTAGATTGGATTACATAGATACACTCAAGCAAGGAAAGGGCTTGTGCCTGTTCAACAAACCGAACGAGGTAAATTATTTCGAAACAATCCTTTGATCAAAGAGCAGCAATAAAAAAGAAATAATTCTTTTTCATTAATTTAAAACGCTAACCATGCAAACGTGGATACTAAAAAGAAAAAAAAAATGATCCATTTAATTAAGAGATCAGTCAACTATTTTGATAACAAAACAAAATTTGTTTATTTAATTACTGAATAAAGTTTAAATTTTCTCTTAATGACATTGCATCGTTTTTTTATTTGCGTTCATTTTGTAAACTGTCTTGCTGTTTTGAATGTGATTCAAAGTTCAACCCTCAATGTCCACAATGATGGGCGAGTTGTTCTGAAATGTGACTGTAGATACCATTAGCAACATCATCATCATCATCATCATTATTATAACCCTTTGAAATAGTTTTAGTTTATTAAATAGTATCCTGCACTAGTATTAGGGAGGAAAGTTGGGGATTGTTGGCGTGTGTTATTACAAGCACTAAAGAGTGAATCTTTATTGCATAGTACTTTGAAATGATTGTAAGAAATGTAAGAAAAGTGTTTGTTGCGTTATAGGTGGAAATGAGAAGATCTTGCGGTAACAGGGTAATAGATGATGGGGAACAATGCGACTGCGGTCCTATTGACGAATGTCCGGATCATGATCCATGTTGCGACCCAATCACTTGTAAGCTTACCAGCGAGGCAGAGTGCGCTTCCGGCCCCTGCTGTAACAACTGCAAGGTTCAACAATTTCTTCTTTACTTTATTCTACCATTTTTTTCCCTTCTCTTGGTTTTGTTGTATGATCAAGTTGTATGATGGGTGGCGAAAAGTATTGACACGTGGCAATTGTTGCAGTTACTGGGACGCGGCGTGGTATGTCGCGATTCAACGAATGAATGTGACTTGCCGGAGGTGTGCACTGGAGATACGGGCCAATGCCCACCAGACGTGTACAAAAAGAATGGCAATCCATGCGCGGACAATGCCGGTTACTGCTTCAACGGCGTCTGTCCCGCCTTGGACTTGCAGTGCGAGGAAGTATGGGGCTACGGCGGCAAAGTCGCGGACAACCAGTGCTTTGAGGAATTTAATTCAAAAGGATTAAGTAGCGGAAATTGCGGCACCGATGATTCCGGTCAGCTGGTGAAATGCGAGCCTGAGTAAGCTCTACGTGTGATGTTTAACCGCTGCGCTTGACAACGATCCACATATAATCGACGGCGATCCCCCAATCCGATTTTCATTTGAACTATAATTGATTGCGCTTAATGCCATTCATTCCTGCCAATCTTCCTCCACCTACTTTCCTTTGATTATTCGCGCATTTATTTTCCACGTTTCTTTTCATCTGATTACAACTAGTTGCTTGTTGCAATCTTGACTTTAACGAGTACAAGGAGATGCTTCGATATGTTATTCGAAAATTCATTTGTATAATGAACATGAACAATGTTTATTTCAAAACAAATTGGCAATCAATTTTAAAAGGTTTAATAAGGGCCAATTGATACAGTATAAAAAATAATATTCACTGATATATATTTACGCATATAAATTTTTTATCATACAAGTAGAGATTGTTAATACTTGAAATGAAATACATGTAAAGGACAAATGGAGGAAATAATATAAATGGAATTAATATTGTAATAAATGAAAACTTGAGTATTTCAAGCAATTTTTAAAAGAAAATTTATTTCAGAAATGTTCGATGCGGATCGTTGCAGTGTCAAATGGGGAACAAGCAGCCAGTCATTGACGGAATGGACGAATATTATACGAGAACTACTGTATTTAGTAAAGGTCAAGAGTTCGAATGCAAGTGAGTGTTATGTCTCTTTGAGAGGAGGAACATTGCCAATCATTTGACGTGTAAAAAATTATTACAATAAAAACTAATAAGACTATTTTCATTCGTGTATTAGTGACAGTAACATTTATTTTCATTTAAATCAACTCGCAAAATAATTTGTTTATACTAATAAAATTAGTCGTGTCAAATTATAAATGTTATTGTTTAAAGTAAATAAAAAACATTACTTATTTTATCCAAGTTAGAAACTAACAACTTGTATATAAAAACAGTTGTATGCGATATAGAATGTATTACTTTTTTTCTCCTTTAACCAACATACCTGTAATCTACAATGTAAATATTATTTTATAGATCAACTACAGGCAAAGTTGAGAGCTCGTTAATGCAGAGCCATGGACTGGTGCGAGATGGCACATCTTGCGGAGACAGTGCGGTAAATTCCTTTTTCATCAAGTTAAATTTTTTTTTCATTTCTGCCACGTTTTCGTTGTTTTTTAAAGCTTAATTCTTGTTAAACATAATTTGATTGAAATAATTAAATTAAATTAAATTAAATTATGCAAAATAATTGTATTTTCTTTGAAAAGAACAAAATTTGAAAAAAATTACAAATGAATGCATCATTAGTGCAAAGAGTGAGAAAAACCATGAAAATGGAACAATGCAGAAATATGTGTTGTGTGTGTGTGTTTTTTATTTTTTTTTTTATTTATTTTTTTTTTTTTGTTATGGAAATAGTTTCATACCAATTTAATTGATAATAATGACAACAAGAAAGTAATCGGTTCGTGTTGATATTTTTGTTTGAAACGGAATGCTTCTCGAAGACGCCATGGGTGTAGGGGAAGGACGTTTGGTATCGGACAGTGCCTGTTTACTTCGTATGCCAACCGTGGCAGCATCTTTTTTTGCGCTAGGCGTCTTTATCAAGGCGAGAAAGGTGATAAAGTGCAAGGCAGGTTCATATGCCGTAAACAGGCACTAGCCAATACCAAACGACCTTCTTCCCCTACACAAGTTTACATTGAGTACCGCGTTTCGACATTATGAGCCGCGCAATTGGAACAGACGCCTAAATATGCTCTGCTGTTTGTCACGAATCATGATAAAAGGATGAGAAATAATGAAAATCCACCGTTACTTTTGCAGATTTGTGTTAATCAGACTTGTGTAAATCTATTTCCTCACATAGACCAAGTAAAGTGTCCCAGTAACCACAATAACATGGAGTGTTCTGGAAATGGGGTACGTAAGATTCATCAATTAGTGTAATAATCATTATTGAAATGGATCGAAACCGTCTTGGTCGTTTATGTGTTTCAATTCTGACCCGACATTTTAAATTTACTTACATTTCGTGTTCATCAATTGAATGAATAAAAAGTATTATATACAATCCTGGGGCAACCTAATTAGGACGTGTAATGTCTTATTGTAGGTATGCACGAATATAAACAAATGTTACTGCAATCTTGGCTGGAGCGGTCCGGATTGCTCCATAAAACAAGACATTCCGACACAAAAATCAATCATCCCCAGCACTGAAACGTCTGGTAAATATAGTACGGAATCAACGAAATCAAAAGAGACCCCCTACGGTAAGTTGAAATTTTCATCTATTTGTGACCAAACACATTTGTTTTTTACAAGCCAAGTGATTGAAAACCCGAAAACCACCGAGACATTTCGTATTCACAGTATAGGAAATTGGCAGAAAGCGAAACATTTTAAAACGTTAAAATGCCACTGAGTATGGAAATATTACTTTGATGAAAAGTGGCCAACCGTTTTATTTGTTGTTAGTTAACACAAGTGGGCGAAACATAAAAGAGAAGAATAAAAATTGGGCTTGATTTGTAGATAGGGCAGTAAAGCATGCAATACAATAACACCGAGAAGAAAGATTCGTTATTAACATTTACCCAACTTTTTCGGCAATCCATTGACGACCAATCCAAGATTGTTTGTGTAAAATAATAATACCTATAAAGTTCGGTACAACTTGACGAATAACTGGCGTTTTCGCGGAAGTGTTTGATAAACATTCACCAAACTATACAATACTTTTTTTCATTTAATCCCAACGTCCATGGAACAGCGAAAAGTTCGGTAATATGTGCTAGACTTTTAGTACTCTCGATGCGAACACAAATCGTAATTGGGATAGAAGTGAGGTGCAAGTCGATAAATTATGATTTACATTGATAATGGTGCAGTTATTCAGATTCGAATGATCAGATACATTGAGATTCTATTTTAAATTGTTTGTGCTGAGACCTAGATGCTTTATTCTCGACAATAATACATTTGTTTTGTTTAATTATTATTGACAAGTTTGCTATGCATAATGCAATACAGAATGTAATGTGCCCAATATTGCAACGGTAAAATTGAAGTGAATAAATATACAAGTTAGATTGACAATAGAATTAAGGTTGGTTTCAAACTCTCACTTGAATGTAAATACACACAGTTTCAGTTTTTTCTTTTTTGAGGAAAGAATTGTAATTATACTCAAAGTAATAAAATTTATTTATATCATAATCAGTCATCATTATAGATATTAATTATATGATTGGAAAACAACTGAACTTGACGATTGAAAAGTTTCAAATTTAATATTGCATGGCATTGCATACAACACTTTCATTGAAAAGGGAGGGTGGGAGGGGGGGGATTGGTACAAAATATTTTATACGCTTAAGAAAGTATAATTTTGCTTAGAAATATTTCATCAGTACATTCATTCATATCTTTAATTCATTAACTTGGTCGACGAAATAAAGTATCTCAGTTCAGCCAATAGATAAAGAAATCGCACTTTTTGTAAACAACGAATGTCAAAGATACAACAGAATTAGAACATATAGGACTTATTCGGCATTATTTTGAGTGTTAAGTAATCGACTAGTTTAGGGTCATACTATCAGCTGTGCACCGAAGAGAATAAATGTTAATTTTAAGTTGTTTGTATTAATGATCGGTAGCGTTTTGCAGCGTAAATTTCAATTGGTTAAATACAATGATCGATGTGAATATTACTATTAACACTGTCACTAAAGTTTCAATTCTATATCAAGCAGAATTGCGGCGTACAAGCATGATAACATGTTTGAGATAGTAATAATTTATTGTCGTTTTGCGACGATTCAAGGTCTTTTTTTTTTTTTTTTTTTTTTTTTTTTTTTTTTATTATTA
>JABFPN010007696.1:0-10023 GCA_022817305.1 Leptoteleia sp. ZL-2020
ATTTTTTACACTTTTATTGTATTTTAATTACCAGTTGAAATCAATTATTAAAATATAGTAATATTATTTACTGCTCAAGATTTAGTGTGGTTTCATAAATTCATTCCTGTAAGTATTTCCTTATAAGGTTATAATTAGGTCTCAATAATGGTCCCACATTTGATATCCTGATTATAGCCACACAAATGCCTACCGTTACACACCGAAAAGGGCATAATGTGGATGCCTGATAAGTACCTCATCTGGTAATGTGGCTCCCTGATCATGCCCACACTTCAGCCCAATTTCAATTTTTACTAGGGATATAACAACATCGACGTAAAATCATCTCGTTACAATTTTACAATTTCTTTTCGGTAAAACAAGAACGCGAAATATTAAAATTCAGATGGATACATTGGTAACGAAATTTATAAGATCTTGAGTTTCTTTTGAAAATAGTAACAAGTTTGACAATCAATTTCTCTAAGTGTACAGTAACTTTAAATATTCTTCTGGTAAAATTTACGATACTCGTTGCTTGAATACATTTTTGTTCGCCGTGGATTTCGTTTTAGCTCCCGACGGTTTACGTAATCATTTAGCCAAGTTTCAATAAAATCGTCCGACTGTAAAGTTTGATTGAAGAAAAACTAACAATGAAAAAAAAAAAAGAAGTAAGAAAGTCATAAAAATGGACATTTTATGCAGAGAGGTACAAAGAAGCGTTGAGGAATAATTTCGTCCGTATAACGATATAAGACTTTGTGACGGCCATTGTCGAGGTTTTAGGGTTATCGCGGTGGCACTTAAAGTGAATATGGTGGGTGAAATTCGATGAAAATAATTCATGATTAGCTTAAGAAATTCAGGACTACATTGTGCCATTTCGGAAAGGAAGTTAACAAAAATCTGTCCTTTCTTTTCGTTCCCTTTGTCAAATTCAAGTTGCTCGATCGCCGCGAGAATGATACAATTTTACTACTTTTATTTTTTTATTTTTTTTTTTTTACATGTAATTTTTAAGTGCAACCATTTTGTAACTTGTAACCAGTAACATTTGCATATCTATTTGTTGACCGAAATAGTATTAAATTAGGCGGAACAAAATAATATTCCGGTTTTATACAAATAACGCCGGCATATTTTATAAATTAAGAAACTGGTTCTACATATTACAGGCTATATATGGTGTCCGAAAAAAATTACAATTTTTTTACGTATGTTAAACTTCTACTTTGTTAAATTTTAACGTTAAGTAGACATACAAAAAAGAAATAATATTATATTGAAATTACAAAAAAAATATTGTCACACTAGGGCACCTTATATTGAGTGAAATTTATTGGTACTTATAATAACTCAAAGAAATACGTACATTTTTAATATTTCTTATAATACGGTATAGCATTTTAAAAAAATATCGGAAAAAATGTTCTTAAGGAATAGAACTCGTTACTTCACAGTCATCAGTCGCTCGCCTTACCACCACTCCACACGGATACAATTCTTACCTTCACACTAGAGTTTGGCAAAGACCAATATTTCTCCAGACGGCGTCATAGACTAGTGGTAAAGTGCACGACTGATAAACTATAAGGTAACGGGTTCTATTCCCTAACCGACGACATTATTTTTATCCTCGTTTAAGTATTTCATAAATTTTACCACATATCATATTACAATAAATATTACGAGTGGGCACACGTATCGGCGAGTTATTATAAAATATCGTTAGCGAGTGCTAATAAATTTCCCCCGGTGTATAATCCAGCAATACCTACGAGGTAAAAAAGAGGGAAAGAAATGGAAATTGTTGCAAGTTGATTTTGATTTAAAATTAGAAGCGCAGGGCTTGTTGCGCAGTGCCGTTTGAATTTATGCGGTAGTAGAGGGGAAATGAAATTGCGATTCCTTGTTACAAAGTATAATCGTTGGGCTTGGCCGTGATGGTCAGATTATGTTGGTATGCGTTTGACAAGAGCCCGACGACTTAACAGCCGAAATCTCATGAAAGATGACCGTCTAATGCAGACATTCGGGCCGCGGACAGGTCAGACCACCGATTGTAAATTCGCGTTCTGGCATTTATTCTCGTCATTCCAAATAATACGATGCGTAAATAACTTCTCGAAGTTGACTGCGAGCCGTTTCACCTTGCGCGCACTCCTCGGTGGATATCCCGAAATGAACTCGACCCGCAGTTCCCTCGGCTCAGTTAGTTGCAGGCGCACTATACACTTCGCTAAAGGCTATAAACGGTGCTTCCTTTTGGTTGTAAATTTGCGTCACCGTGGACAAAAAATCGCTCCTCTGCTTTCAACTCATATTACCTGTTGCTCCTCTCGCATTTAGACGATTACTTTTTTCTCTCTCTCCTTCTCTCTCCCTCTCTCTTTCTTCTTCTCCACCCCGCCCCCTCCCCCTTCTTCTTTCTCAATCGTCAACGACAATCAACTTACGCAAATCGTCGGTGTTAACGTTTGATTGTACATTTTATGGTTTCCAGAACGTTGCAGTTAAATTTATTTGTTGTTGCCGTTGTTGTAAAGTCCGCAAACAACTTTTGCTTGCAGTATATTTTGTTGTTAAATTCAAATGTAGTTCCAACATTTATTTCCTCGACTAATTAACTTGGAATAGCTTTAAATCCCAATTTTAGCAGTTTTTCAGCACTTTTTAGCATTTTCTTCCACGAAAGCATAGTTACTGTTTTTCAAGTTTTTTAATGAATTTTTCAATTACTGCAATTGATAACAATTTTAGTTTGCCGTTAAATAAAATCACTACGTGTAAATTTACAGTGAAAAGTGTGCGTTTCGCGAAACAACATTTTGCGCGATAATTATACCGTTTTATTAGTCAGCGGTCGCTCTGACAAACTGTTTACACGAGTATAGATTTTCAGATAGCTTCGTTTAAGAGTGGTATAGTTTGCGGCAAAAAATGGGAAAGGCATAATGTCACTTTAGAATTTTGTACGTAAATAACGGAAAGCGCGTAAAATTTTTATTGCTCATCCGTTTGTCAGTGATTAGGTTTTATTATCTGAATAACATGTGAAAAGTGAATATAGCCGAATTAATCAAATTAATTAAGAGACTACTTATATATAATGAAGGAATAATGGTTTTATAAATCATCGTTTTTAAAAGCACCACATTGTATACGAACGGTTGATATTGCCGGGATTAACAATGCAATAATTAATTGCAAATTAATTCTGTAAAATTGAGGTAACGATAAACCAACCTTACTTTATTACGTAACTTTAAATAAATATTAAAAGTGCAATTTATCATGTCTTTTATTTTTCATAGGATAAACATAAAATTGTAAAACTCGCTCTAAAATGTGAAAAATTTTTACTAAAATTATTTCATTAATTATCTTTTTTATTACATATATCTGAAATAAAATTAAAACTAATAAACTAAAAAAAAAGTAATTAATATCTATATATATTCTTTACATTTTTATTTCCAACTACTTAATATTTCATTAAAATAATCAACACTCCAATCAAATCGCCCAGAATTACGATTGCCACCGAAAATCGACCAGATTTTCCTTTCCCCATCCGCAACCATTATCTGTGATATTTTCCTTAGTACATTAAGCCGTGTACATTTCAACTATGCACACTCGCAACTATACACACTTGAACTATACATCAACTTGTGGCGTTTGATTTAAAGCTCCGCCGGCGCGCGGACATAGGTACATTTTGCAGCCCGTTAAATAACTATTAATTTTCAGCGGATTGAGAAAGCGCCGGGCGCGCGCGCACGCGCACGCATTTCGGGCGCAAATGCAAACAGCCGAATGGTTGTTTTGATGAAACAGAATGTATGCCGCGAGTGGACAAAGTGTATCACCGGCAAGTTATCCGTAACACAAATGTTGATTCTCCGGAAAAAGGACGGCGCGGTGTCATGAAAAGCGGCGGCCGACACAAATGCGCGCCAGTGCGAGCATGTGACGGGCAAGGTTGCCGGGGCTGCCGGATGGTCGGCGGGGGGGAATAAGGGGCGGAGGGGGGGGGGAGGGCATGGGGCATCAGTCAAGGAATTAGGGAGATTAGTCCTCGAGGGAGACTTGTTAATTGCTCGGTTGGCTTGGGTCGGAGCTTTGCCGGCGGGGAGGGTGAAGAGGGGGGTGAAGCGGCGTTGAAGTGGCTCTGGCGTAGGTGTCGCTGGCGTCGCCGGCGCTGCTGTCCCTGGGACGGGCCGCGCAACCGTGAGGACACAAATCACGCGAGAGTTACGGACTTAAGGAGGCTTAACGTCCGGCCGCAACCGACACAATGCCAATGCCAATGCGCACACTATAACGTATGTACTAATGTACAAACCGCCGGACTACCACTGTATGCCTGCCAAGCACCACAAACGCAATCGTCCTCCTGTAATTCGGGTCACCAACGGCGATATATTCAACCCATTTCCCTGTATTATAGCAAAAGTAACTCCCCCCGCCTTTCCTTTTATCGTTATGATCCCACTGCACAGTAGTTTTGTGCCCACTGTTAAATTAGAACAGGCAGTACACTTAAGATAAAAAGAAGGTATAATAGTTAGGAGAATGTATGTGCTTAGACGAAGGATATTTTATACTTACAAAGTCGTGGAAATAACCAGCGAAAAATGTTTGGATGTCATTTGGAAGTTATCTGGAGAACGGCTTGAAATAAGCTGGCCCAGAAGTGTTCTCCAGAATATATCTAAACGAATTGCAATCTCGAAGATAATTTGATAATAGCTGGAGAATATTTGGATAGCATCTGGTTGAAATATTAACATCTGGATTTTATTTTTATTATCTTTAGCCAGATATTATCGAAATATTTTTGAGATTACAGTTCGTCTGGATATATTCCGGGAAACGCTCCTGAGATAGCTTATTTCTAGACGTTCTCCAGATCATTTCCAGATAACATCTAGATATTTTACCCAGATTATTTCCTGACAATACCTAGACGAATTTTTCCTCGCGGAGTCACAAAATATTGGTATACTTGTGTGAGGTAAAGGAGTCATACGTGTGCCGGAAATGGATACTTTTTTATAAAGAAGTAACTTTTTTCATCATATGTATAACAATATTATTATATTTATCGAATGGAAATTAATTCTAAATATAAATACATTTTTCTTCAACTATAATCATGTTTGTATTTTTATAAAAACAGACTTCTAGGCTGGAAGTTTAACAAACTTCCTGTTTAATTTGGACACTTGGAAGAATCTTAGATATCATAATATTATTATTTTTATTTTTTTTTTTCATCGACAGAAGTATTCAATGATAGAACGGAATATTAAAAGAAACGTCCCGATTCAAAATGTATCGAAGGCTGTATAAATTCGTACGATAAATCATGCGGCGCTTATTGTTTTTGGCATTAAGTAGTCGACTGTTGGATAAGGACGACGCAGGAGCAAAGCTAATCGAGCAACAAATTCAGCCGAAGGAAACGGGGCTGTGCACCCTTGCGCCAGTCACGCGGTTTTAATATCTCTTGTCGATAGCGCGAGTCGGCAATGAAATTAGATATATGGCGTTGGTGAAATTATTTATCGAATCGCTGGTTGGGATTTGCGGGATCGGCCGCGCGCGCAATACACTCCCTCTTGCTCGGCGAGGTAAATAAATGCGCGCCCGGTTGCGCGCCTTTCCTTTTTCCCCCAAATTGTACCTCAGATCACGTACGCGGAGTCATTAATTGAATGCGCGTAAAAATATCCGTTTCATTTTAGTTCAATTAAGAGAATATACCGCGAAAATGTTCTTACCTTGCGGTGAAAATTGAAACTGAATCAATCTATTGCTGATAATATTTTTTTCAGTTGTACGAGGAGAAATGTGCAGGTAAATTTTATACTCGGGGGAATTTATTTTTAGTTGATATATTATATTTTGTGATAGCTCGGAGAGAGAAGAAATTATAATATTCTTTGTAATATGTTATTGTATTTTAGAAAAATATTTTAAAAAAATTTGGTTATCAAGGAATAGAATGTAATTTTCATTTAATTTTTATGTAATGTTCGCACTAAAGTTTAATAAATACCTAAATAATAATTTAAAGTAAAATATAAAATATTTCATGATATATAAAATTTAAGAAAACTTCGTTTTAGTCTATATTTTTTAATATCCCTCGATCTTCGGTAACAGTAAAATAAAATGTAATTAGCGATCACTTGTTAAAATTTATTGACCGTAGTTAATAATTGCGCAAAACTGCTGAAACGGGCGACTCCACGTTTGATTAGTCTACAAATAAATCGACAATATAATTAATTGCTTCATCGTTGACAATGAGTTAACAATCAATACATTTTCATAATTAATTCAATTACGTCCCCGTCGGAAAACTTAAATTTCAATTGATTAAACTATATGAATTGCTTTTTAGTAGTTTAAAATATAATCGCGCGGACGGAGAGGACAATTTCATTTGTCAAGCTTTATTATAGTGAGTTGCTTTAATTAGTCGAATCGAATTATTTAGTTAAAACAACTGATACCGAGGAAACATTATCGCCGTTAAAAACCACTTGGTTTCAACGGTCCAAGCGCGCGTGTATCTTTCAATTAACGCTCATCTACCATTACGTTTTTCATCCCGGACGTAAATTTAGATACGGGGGGGAAAAAATTATGTAATCCCAGTTTATACTGGAACACATGCGAGACTTCTCGTAACGTAATCGTGTATTTTTCCAAACGTACATATGCGAGTGTTTTCTTAGTCCGAGCATACACAAGTTAAAAAATGTCTCCCAATAATAACTAGATTAAATTTTGAATAATAGCTTCCATATGTTGTAGGTTGTAAGGACCTCGAGAATTACGGCTGGGGTGCATAACTCGCCGTGATATAGTATTACGAACACGAATAATAATATTTTATTATGGAAATAGAATCTATACCGCACGATATAAGGAATCCCGGGTTCTTTTGTATACGAAAAGTTTAACGACCCTTTGACAATACGTCGACGAAATTACAATTTATTTTTGTTCATCATTTATCATTTAGGATAGTTTTGTTATTAACTCGAAAAACGTCAGAACTTTTCAACAATTTATTATACCAATATCCTCGGGTCAACAAATGTTAGTTTTATTAAAAATTTTCCACTCTACTTTTATTTACAATGAAGAAAAATTAGTTAGTTGTTGTTGAACAATTTATTAGTTGTTGTTACCCATTTTTTGATACAAATTCGTGAATATATATGCATTTATTTTAAACTCCTTATATGATACAGCAACATTTAGAAGATATATTTTAAAAAGTTGTATTTATATATTGAAAAAAAGTGTCGTTATCGAAGAATAGAACCTGTTACTTCACAGTCAATAGTCGTGTGCTTTACCACGAATCCACAATGCCACTTGTAAAGATCTTCTTCTTTGTCAAACATTAGTGTCAATGTGAGAGGGGTAACATGCTAAAAGTTCCCAATTTCATCGGGTTTTCAGTGTTTTTTTTAACGTTTTTCAACGTTTTTCAGTATTTTTCAACATTCTTTCCCACAAGGTTTCTAATATTCTTCTTTTTTTATCAAATACTATATCACATAATAAGAAATACCTACAATTTATTATAAAGATGATATAAACTCTCGATAAATTTCTCTCGGTGTAAAAAATTCGTTCGTCTTTTTATATATCTTTACTCGTCATGCGGTAACCCTGGATTTGTTGCCTCTTAATAACGTAACCAACTCGATCACTGTTCAGACGAACGTTACCCTTGAAGCGACACTCTTTCAACGGCCGTAAAAGGAATACGAAATTTGTTTACAAAAAAAAAAAATAAATAAACGTAATCGACGCGCAATTCCAGTTGCGGATTGGGGTGGGGTGGGGATGGGTGAGGGGGGGGGGGAGGCTAGAAAGTAGACAGTTTGATACGAAAGGGCAGTATTTTTTGGACGATTGTTTGTTATATTGTTATATATTGGAATTCACGCGCGGAATAAATATCAATGGACGTATATACAAATATATACATTAACAAGCGAAACGCGTGAGGCATTTATGCAGGACGCGCGGGCACATACGAGCGCCGTTGTAACGCGGCAAAGCCTCGGCCGTATATCACACTAAATCGTGATCCAAAAAATATACAATCGCTCAAACAAGGGGTGGTTTGCAGCGCGCTCGGATACGCCGCATATCGCTAACAGTAACCCACCGCATAGGTTGTTCAAATGACATTCATTCATCTAAATCAGATAAACTTATTCCCCGGAATTTTCATCAGTCGTAACAATTATACAGTCCGCGCTACGTGACAAAATCGGCCTCATATATTTAATGCCCTGCGTTTCAATAAAACGTTGCGATTTAAGGGTGCGAGGATGAAAAATAAGCTAATTTGTTTCCTTTTATTGCGTGGAAGTTAATGATTGTGTTTTTACGAAATGGGAACGCGACATTGGATCGAATACAGCTGTGACGTCTTTATGTAGCGAGAAGAAAAATTTTGGGAAAAATTGGTCACGTTGAAAAAATTGAAAAATTATTACCTTAGTTAGCAAAAGTTAAAACATATATGATTTCACTTCTTTTCAACAAGTACATTGTACACGCAGAGAACAATTTTGTCAAATCAACCAAATATTTTGTCATTATTTACATAACAAACTTATTTTGTTAATTTAACAAAACATTTTGTTTGCCGATTCAAACAAAATTAATTTGTCGATTCAACCAAATTCAAATAACCAAAACAATTTGTTTGATTTAACAAATCTCTTCTGCGCGTGTAGTATTTTTTATGAAACTTTCTTGCATTAATCTATCAAAGTACTAAACATTAAAAATATTATCAATGTTACTGAATAACATTAAAAATAACAAAATTAATAAATATCAATTTCGGATGATTTCTCTCCCCCAAAATGTTTGTCACGAATGGTCGGTATTTAATACCACAAGTCAAACACTTTTCTAACAACGTTACACTTTTTATAAATAACACGATGTTATGATATTGAACGAGCTAATATTTCCGTTTGACGTGAAATCAATAATGATAAATAAAGGGCAATTCGGCGCATTAGTCAGCGGATTTGCGATCGATTGTCAAAAAGTATTTTGTCGGGCAAAGATGTATGCGAATACAAATAAGGGTCATCGCGCGATACTGCTTGGACCGAAGAGAGACGCTAAACGGTTAGTCTCGCTTTAATGACTCCCGATAACCGATGGAAATGGGAATTACGGTTCCGTCACACGCCTGTGAAAACAACGTTTTTCAACCAGTCCACCGTTGGCCCGACGCGGTGACCTGTCGTTTCAAATTCCGCTTGCCCTCCTCGCGCAATCCAACGTTTAGATAAGAAAGAAAAACAGGAAACTGAGGAAGGGACCCCTCTGCCTTGGGAACATTTATGTCTTACAGATCTGCCGATTGAAAATTCCATTCCATTTTATTGTAATTTCTTCTCGGTAAATCCAACTGTCCCACTCGCGTTTCTTCTGTTCTTTTTTTAACATCATCATCTATCTCGTATTCGTTATTCCTGTATTCATACTGATATCATCGCAAAAAGGTTCAGTTATTTTAATTAAAAGTACATTACACAATGTATTATTAGATTAATGATCGTCTTAAAATCAAGATTCCCTAGTTATAATGAAACATGGTCCATATATGGTCCATGTATATTTTAACATTTTCATATATAGGAAATAAAGAATTCATATACATCATATAAACATATATGATTTCCTTAATCCATTTTCCTTATATGGCAATCAATTATTGCCATATATCGACCATATATGGCCATATAAGGATTAAGAAAAAACATATATGTCTATACAAGAATTTTTTCTTTTTTTTCGTGAAATTGTTAAAACATATATGGACCATATATGCACTGAGAAAAAAGTTGGGATAAAAATTATTATACTAAATGTAAAAAGAGGGACAAATGACATCTTCTTGTCTTAGTTAATACACAGTTTAAAAGAGGTTATAAGAAAAATGAACATTTTTATTATACTGTACCATAACAA
>JABFPN010007697.1:0-10023 GCA_022817305.1 Leptoteleia sp. ZL-2020
ATAGGATAAAGAAAAAAATTTTTTTCGTAATCCATATATGAACATATATGTTTTTTCTTAATCCATATATGAACATATATGTTTTTTTCGTAATCCATATATGGACCATATATGACCATATATGACCGTATATGATCATACATGTTTTTTCTTAATCCATATATGGACCATATTTGTTTGATTTTTACTAGGGTATGTTTTTCCTGAAATCATATATTTCATACCGAGGAGTAAAATGTCACTTTTCGTACCTATCTAGCGGGCGGGAAAATCTTTTCCACTCGAGGGCTTTATTCAATATCTTCCCTAGGGCGGAAAAGTTTCTTCCCTTTTAATGCCCAATTATTGAGACTTAACTAAATTTTTTTTTAATACAAAAATGTGTACAAGTATAAATGTATAAAATTAACAATATCAGAGTTGAACTTTTCATGTCGCCTCTCTGTACGATAATCGAGCGCGAATAGCAAACAATTTACAGCCAATGAGTTTAAAATTCTTACGATATCAGATAAACATCAATTTCTCTATAAGTTTGTTTAAGATTTAATAAAAGGTTTTATTTGAGCGGCGCGAAGTGCGACTGGAAATGTTTTTAATTTCGTCACTTTCAACCAATTTGTTTCTGTTATTTAATTTAAAAAATTTCACAGACTGAATTAATTTGACATAAAATAATGGGGGGGTAATAATAATCAAAAAGAAATAATTAATGTTATATATGATACGTTTATAATTTTATTTCATATCTCAAATACTGTCATCGAATGCAAACAATGTCGAAATCAATGAAGAAGCAACGCGATTCGTCGAGAACTATTGATTTAATTAGTTTTCCAGTAGTGCCGTCTAAATATTTGCCGGGTTTTTTTTTTTCTTTTTCGTGAAAGTTTTCGTAACTACTTTGGACATCTCGAGGCGTCTCGGGGCGGTAACTCGAGTACTTTCGGATATCTTGAGAAGCCTTTCAAATAAGTCCGCATCTCCTCGGTTTTGTTAAAATATGCGCGGTAATCGTCAGGAATATGAAAAACTGACGTGGGACGCGGGGCGACGCGGTGGCATCGACCAGCCGACATTCGACGAAACTTGTAAATAAAGATGGAAGGAAAGAAATGACCGTGCAAATTCCTTGACGTGAATTGATCTATGTTTCTATTATGATTCAGTAATAATTTCGTATTCACCGCTTTTTCTGTTTATGTGAAAATCAACAACCCAAGTTGTATGTACAATTTTTTTCCCTCTCCTCCCCCACTTCGCCCTCCCGCCCCTCATCGCTGACACAAGAGCTGTCCCTATAATTAATCTTAATTAATTCTTGTCTTTGTTTCTTTGGACTTTTGTGCTTCGGGTAAAAAGTGGTCGCGTAGGAAACGCGCGCTTTCTTCTGAATATGTATTTTATTTATTATTTTTTGTATAGGGACTTTTTCTTAGCCATTCTTAGCTGTTTTTGGGAATATTTTGTGTTTTTAGGAGATTTTTTTAAGAATTTTTTGTATTTCTAGGAATTTCTTTAGGAATTTTTCGTATTTTTAAGACATTTTTTAAGAATTTCTTGTATTTCTAGGAATTACTTTGGGAATTCTTTGTATTTTTAGGAATTTCTTTAGGAATTTTTCGTATTTTTAAGAAATTCTTTAAGAATTTCTTGTATCTCTAGGAATTACTTTGGGAATTCTTTATATTTCTAGGAATTGCTTTAGGAATCTTTTGTATTTCTAAGAATTTCTTTAGGAATTCTTTGTATTTCTAGGAATTGCTTTAGGAATTTTTTGTATTTCTAAGAATTTCTTGTATTTCTACGAATTTATTTAGGATTTTTTTGTATTTTTAGGAATTTCTTTAGGAATTCTTTATATTTCTAAGAATTTCTTGTACTTCCAGGAATTTCCTTAGGAATTTCTTGTATTACTAGGAATTTCTTTAGGAATTTTTTTTATTTTTAGAAATTTCTTTAGGAATTTTTTATACGAGGAATATTGGAAGTATAAGGTGACGTTACTAGAATGGAGGAATAGTAAAATAGATTTTTTTTTCCTTTCTTCTCTTTGCTTTTTTCTTTCTTATTTCGAAAAAAAGTAAATAGGTGATTATGACATTCTGCCACCATGGCGATTATTGAAAGGAGATAATTGTCAGTCAGGAAATCGGATGATAAATTTCTGATAACGAACCACATTTGAGATAAGCGCGAGGTGCAATTAAAATACCTTTCGAATGAAGCGTATTCAATCAAAAGAAGGCTACGCTGACCAATAAATAAAGACGCGGTGAAATACCCAGGAATCGCACAAAAACAACATGTTGTAAGCTCACACGTGTGTGTTACGTCTTGGGAAAATTCTGATCGGCCATTTTTTAATGTCAAAAGTTACTCTCAGTAACGTCGCGTTTGCTTTTAAATACAAATGATGTGAATTAAGCAAATGATTTATCGTAATCGGCCTTTTTTTTGCAATCTTTGCAAAATTGCAAATTAAATTGGAACACTGGAATAAAAAAAGATTTGAAGCAAAGCAGTTGTAATTTGCGAAAATTAACTTTTGAAAATTACAAGGTTTTTTATTATTATTATTATTATTATTATTATTAATGTTATATTAGTATTATTTTATATATGTAACTTTTTTAGTTCTATTTATATTATTTTTATTATTTATATTGTGCACTTTAATAAACAAAAAGAGTATTAATAATATTACTACTAATTTATATATTTATATATATTTATAAATATATAACTAATATATATACACAATTTAAATTACGTAACATTAAAATTATTATTAAAATTAATGATATTTTAACTCGCACTGAAGAATGTTGCTAGATCCGTTGTAATTGTGAAAAAATAGTCAATAGTACTTGATTGTTTTCAAGTACCTGATAACATTCCAGCGCTTGATAACTTTTCAATACTCCGGCTCCGACAGAAACTCGACGCGAACTTATTTGAACCCGATAAATCTTGGTCGAACTCGTAACCCCAATTGATTTCCCATTTTTATTTTAATTATATAACTTTATATGAAAGAATAATATAACTTTATATGGCTATATACGTACACTGAGAAAAAAGATATATCACAAATTACTATTTTTTGTATCAATTTGAGGATATATTGGAAAAATAATTATTTCTACTATTAATAATAGTAAAATTTAAAAGTCACGTAGTAAATATTAGTAGAAAAGTACTAAAAATTGCTTTGATAATTATCATTTTTTACAATTTTTAATAGTAAAATTTTTCACTCTTCAAAAATATCTTCAAATGGATATAAATTGTTTTCAATTGTACTATTACTTTTTTCTCAGTGTATTAAGAAAAAACATATTATCATATATGGCCATATATGTATTAAGAAAAAACATTTATGCCCATATTTGTTTCATTTTTATTAGGGTTCTTAATTTATATATAGTGCACCATTTTTTTCAGTAAAATTTACTAGACTTTTTTATTTATTTTCCCTCATATTTTTGTATTTTATTATTGGAAATTTGAACGGCTAATCGTTGATGTTTCTATTTTGCGTTGAAGTAGCAGTAAATTTGCCACGGTTACTCGTGTTAATAAAGTCAGGTGCGCTGCTTTACACTCGATAAGATTCACGTTGAGAACATAATGCAGAGCATCAATTGCAGCCCTACCGAGGCGTCCCAATCGAGTGAGATAATAAAAGTAACATTCTCATTGTAATCGAGCTTAAACACAAAGTTGACACGAAAACTCGACTCCTTTCCATTCCAACGATATCTTTTACTTTTTTTCTTTTAATGCAAAAATGATACATTTATACGGAACTAAAGAATGAAACGTTTTTAATATTGTATAACTAAAAAAAGTAATGTTTGTAAATATTTGAAAGGCTAAATTAAAGAAACAAAAACAATAATATTGTTTGTTTACGTCCAAAGGACATAAGAATGGATGTAAATACAAATAAAAAACAATAATATTGTTTGTTTACGGCCAAAGGACATAAGAATGGATGTAAATACAAATAAAAAACAATAATATTGTTTGTTTACGTCCAAAGGACATAAGAATGGATGTAAATATAAAACAAAAACAATAATATTGTTTATTTACGTCCAAAGGACATAAAAATGGATGTAAATATAAAACAAAAACAATGTTTGTTTATATTTTCTATTTTTTAAAACGTTTCATTTTTCAGCCCTATTACAATTATAACGAATTTTATAATAATAATAATAATATTTATAATGAACAAAAGAATGTGTATGTAAATATTTATAGGCTAATCCGAAGGCAAATACACAATTAGTCAAATTTTTGCTATCTTGACAGAATGACGGTGATGTTGATAATTTTTTTTTCTTTTGTATTTCAGATTATTATTATCTAAAAATGTGTGTTTTTTTATCAGAGGTATTATATAAGATTGCACGCTTGAACTGAACACATTTCTAAATTGTTTATTGAAAAGAAACAAGTTTCAGGATCAAAATTGTAATAATAAATTGAGGAAGTTATATTTGTGACAAAAAGTAAAGAAGGAAAAAAAAAGGTTCAAAATTCATGATCAATATATCGAAGCTTCCTTTTAAAAAAGTAAACAGAATTGTGCGAGGTAAACACATCCTTAATTATTCGTATTATAATTCATATTATAATTTACATACAATGGAAAGTTATGACTTTTTACAGTTGTATTAAAAACGAGTTTTAGTGCAATATTATACAGTTTAAAATCGTTTCCTTTACCTTGCCATAATGTAAGTTAATGATAATCAAATAGTTTATATTTAACTTTCCATTATATTATAATTTCAGCTATTTTTTTTACTTACATTATTTATTATTAGTACAATTATTGAATTATTGAAATTTAATACTATAAAATTATTATGGGCATATATAAAGTGGTCTTTTATATGTGGAAATGGGACCTGGAGAAGTCATAAAAATTACTGCATCATATGATAAATTTTCATTGAAATGATATCCTTTTGCAATTAGAAAAGAAAGTTCATTTTAAATGAATCTTTTTATATAAAAACAATATTCTCTTTTTTTTTCTCACCTAAAAGGAATGTTGTTTTGGACGTCTCTTCTTAAAAATTAAAATAGATAATCTTTTTTTTTTGTTAAAATAAGAATAATGTTAAAAGTTATTGATTTTTAATTTTAGATTAAATCTTGTTAACTAAAATTTTGTGTGATAAAGAGTGTGATAAACTATAACATTTTGTTATATTATGCATGAATTTTTATGAATTTTTTTTTGTTCAGGATTTATCCCACATTCGTGTTATAAATAGTTATTTGTTGAACATCTTTTGCTCTGCTTTTGAGCCAGCGTGTTTAATGCAGCGATACAATTTATCAATTCAAAGCTGTTAATACGCTAGCAATATATTCATTTGCTCAAATAAAAGGGGTCAGTCAGGGGGCAAATTAAAAATGCCATAATTTAATGAAAAAATGTCATTTGTCGTTAAACATTTCTCGGATCTTAGTGGCGTGAATTTCTTGGCAATTGGGGTTGTTAGTCGAACAGTTATATATGTTGGTGTTGAAAAATAAATTCATTCCAAATGTTTTCCATTTTTATAAAGTCAAAAGTTACAAAAAGATCGATTGAAAAAAGCAATGGTCACTTTAAATTATTTAAATGTAGATAAAATATCGATGGTAACAATAACAATAATAATAATTATCAATAATAATAGCAATATCAATAACAACAATAAAAACAATAATATTACAAATAAGAATATCAATAATAACAATAAAAACAATAATATTACAAATGGTAATATCAATAACAACATTAAAACAATAATATTACAAATAACAATGTCAATAACAACAATAAAAACAATAATATTACAAATTACAATGTCAATAACAACAATAAAAACAATAATATTACAAATAACAATGTCAATAACAACAATAAAACCAATAATATTACTAATAACAATATCAATAACAACAATAAAAACAATAATATTACAAATAACAATGTCAATAATAACAATAAAAACAATAATATTACAAATTACAATGTCAATAACAAAAGAAATATCAATAACAATAATAAAAACAATAATATTACAAATAACAATGTCAATAACATCAATAAAAACAATAATATTACGAACAATATCAATATCAATGACAACAATAATTATAACAATGTCAATATCAACGACAACAATAATTATAACAATATCAATAACAATAACAATAATGTAATATAACATAAACAAATTTGACATTGCTCCAAGAAAAAAAAATGAATAATATTATTAAATTAAAAAGAGAACAACAAACCTTTCGCTCGAAACGAGCAAACAAAAATAAAACTGAATGCAAAAGCTTAGCATAAGAAGGAGAAAAAAAAGGGGAAGAAGAAGAAAAAAAGAGGAAGGTTTATACATAATGAAAACAACTTATTCATTTAACGAAATGCATTAGCACATGTCACACTTTCTTGAAGAACAAAATGCAGCTCTAAGTTAACGTTTAGCCTTTTGGTATTGCATTTCAAGAGCTTAGTAATTTCCTCTTAACTAATTAACATAATATCATCGTTGTCACAGAAAGTTGGTTTATGAAAGATGGTGGTAGAGTCAAATTTCCAGTTCTTCATCTGATACGTAATGACTAAAGACGTTGATTTATTTATTCGCGCGCATTATTTATACATCTTTTAATGAGTTCATTCTTGGACTACATTTTTAATTAAACATTTTCTTTCTCCTTTTCATTTTGCACTAATCGTGAAATTAAGTAAAAATCAAACACGACGCGGACGGGCTGCAGGAATAAAAAAAAAAAGGAAAAAGGAAAAGGAAGAAAAAAAAAGGTTCTCTTAATGTGCGTACGTTCCAGGAATAAGCGCATTATTTCGTTTTACGATACTCAACGGTATAGGAAGCATAAGTATAATTAATTAAACCGTAATTGAATTGATAATAATTAATTACGAAACAATAAACGGAGAAAAATGTGAATAATTGGAAATATAATAGAAATGTCGCGATAAATTAAAGGCACGTTGGAAAGGCGGACATTTTTATTATCAAAACCGTTAACAATTTTTTTAAAACTTATTGTGTAAAAGACTGTGTTGCTTAACAAACTTTCTGTTAATTTTTAGTTAATTTTAATTATTAACTAAAAATGTTGTCATCTTTCCTATATTAAGGTGATCTATACTCGATGACCAACTCAGACTGAACATAACCTCTTTAACAATACATATCTTTAAATATATTGTAAAATAAAAATTAATTTAAGAAAAACGTAACATTTGTCCATAGTTAAACAAGTTCAGAATTGTTTAAGTTAGTTTTTATGTATTCCAACTATTCTCAGAAAGCTATCTTTTGGAAATAGACTTAAACCTAACATCTAAATAGATAATAAAACCAATTCCAATACATGGCAATACATAAAAACTAATTTAAAATATTCAAATCAAGTTTAACTATTGACGTACCTAACATTTTTCTTAAATTTATTTTTATTTTACAATATATTTAAAGATATGTATTATTAAGGAGGTTATGTTCAGTCCGAGTTGACTAACGAGATACATTTCACCTTAATTATATATATTTAGATTGTTTATAATACAGATTATTTTTTAACCTCAATCTCGACTATTATTATTAGAAAAAAAAAAAAGATTTAGGTCGGATGTTTCAACTAACGCATATTTTTTTCTCAGTGTATTATCTGAAAATGTACGTGGCGAGTGGTACTCTCGCGCATATCGGTATGCAATTTTTCAGAGCGGTGCGCCTCGCTACGCGTCCGAGTGTGCGTTCATTGTAGGTAGATAAACACTTACACTGTACGTAGATTGTTATGTCTAAAAAGTTGGATGTAGATAATGTCGATTATAATATATGCACGGTGCGCGCATACATAGTTGACGTAGTAGTTCAATTCATGTTTCTTCATACAAAGCAGTCCCACAATTGAACTCTCTAACTAAGTTCAATATTATACCCTCAAATATTCATTACACGATTGAAGGCAAGATTCCATAAATACCGCCTGGCTTTTTAACAATTAATATTTCCATGAAATGTAACATTAAAGGCGCACAATTTACCGGGGCTATAAATTTTGCAAGTCTTTAAAGCGGGAAATTAATATTTTAACATTTACACGGGTTTTGTAATATTTAAACAAAGGTATATTGAAAATAATATTTTGAAGTTTATATTTTTATTGAAATAATGAGAAAAATGTTATAGAAAATTATTTTTTCGCCATTTTTATATCGTTTTTTTTAATGTAATTTCAAAATCTAACCTTAAAAATGGTTATTAGTAAAATTATCTAAATTTAATTCGTCCTCCCCTCTCTAGTAGAATGTATAATATAGTAATATATTTTTAAAAATATGTTTTCATGTATTTTTATATCGTTTTTTAATGTAATTTCTAAATCTAACCTCAAAAATGGTTATTAGTAAAATTGCATAAATTTAACTCGCCCTCCCCCCTCCAGTAGAATATATAATATAGTATTATATTTCTACAAACATGTTTTTATGCACTTTTATATCGTTTTTTTAATGTAATTTCAAAATCTAACCTCAAAAATGGTTGCTAGTAAAATTAACAAAATTTAATTCGCCCTCCCTCTCTAATAGAATATACAATATAGTATTATATTTTGTTCTACATTTTTAAAGATATATTTTTATATATTTTTACAACGTTTTTTAATATCTAACCTCAAAATCTAACCTTAAAATAGATCACTGGAACATTTACCCAAATCCAATTCCCCCACCAGTTTTTACAATATTCTATAATATTCTACAATATTATAGAATTGTAATCCTGTTAAATATTGGCAATAAATTATTTAGAAAATATTTAATATTATTTTTGCAAACATTTTTCATCTTATCGATTGCTCGCAATTGAGTGTTTCCAGTAGAAATTCGCACGTTCCAAGTTAAAAAAAAACCATTAATGTGCCAACCCAAAGAATATTTTCTTTATAATATAAATTAAAATAAAGAAAAAAGCAGGAATAAATTTGTGTTTTCGTTGAAAATATAACGCGAGAATTAGGCGCGACAGCGGAGAAAAGTTTTTCACGAAGGAAGGCTTTTCTTTGCCAGTCGCGAGTTTCGTATTGGCGTGTAAATTTTGTGGCACCTACATGAAATAATTATAAAACTCGTTTTAGGTGTTTGCTCAACATTGTTAGTCTTCTCCGCACTGTTATGCACACATTTGTTGTCAATCGTGTTTTCACAGCGTATGATCACAACCACGATATGCGCATAACGGTGTGCAAGAATGATTAAAGTAGAACTGGGCATCGGAAAGAAAAATCAATATGAGTAACACATAACATAATGAAATGTTACTCTGTCACGTTAAATTAGCAATGTCACAATTTAACAAAACGAATCACTTAACTGCGAACAAGTTATGTAATATACGATAATTTAATATTTGTAATGCGTTTTGTTAAACAAATCGTATTGCAATAAACTTTTAAATGAAAATTTATAAGCGGTATAAATATTTTGTTATTTGATGAAAAGAAGAGATTTTTAATATTCATTTTCTGAAATATTCCATAGTAAAAATGAAACATATATGATCCATATATGGCCCATATATGTTTTAAAAATTTCATAGAAGGAAATAAAACAATTCATATATGGACATATATGTTTTTCCTTAATCCATATATGACCATATATGTTCGACATAATTTAACCCTAGTAAAAATGTCCATATATGGACAATATATATTATAAGAATTTCGTATAAGGAAATAAAACAATTCATATATGGACATATATGTTTTTCCTTAATCCATATATGACCATATATGTTCGACATAATTTAACCCTAGTAAAAATGTCCATATACACGGAAAAAACTGATGAATGAAAAATTACAACGTTTCCTATCATTCTTGTCACGTTAAAGGCACGTTGTAAAAGTTGGTTATTCACGTTGCACTTGTTTAATATCACTTACATGTTGTACATTA
>JABFPN010007699.1:0-10019 GCA_022817305.1 Leptoteleia sp. ZL-2020
AATAATTCTTTCATTTTAACTAAACCATTCATAAGTATATTTATTATTCTATAACCTAATCATTATACCATAACAAAGAAAGCAATCTCTTATTACACTGTAGCTCTAATGTGGTAACCATTTTATCTAACACTACATAACTGGCGTAGGGGTGCTATTATTTTCAAAACAATTAAGTACAATGCTGCAATAATCTCATGTTACTTTTTATAGTGACGCATTAAGCAAAAAGTTAGATATAGTTTAGATATAGTATAATAATGTTTATCCCAATTTTTTTTCTCAATATAGTACAATTAATACCACAGGCCTATATTTGTTTACATATAAAAAGAACTTGTTCTAACCTTTTTATGTTATTTTTATTAACATTATGTAATTAATTGTTATTCATTTTATTAAACTACTTTCTTTCAATATTTAATGACCATAACGCTTTATCCTCGTTGAAAGTATTAAAGGGCTTTTCATTTATTTCTTTCAACTTATATCCTACTTGAAATGTATTTAACATTACAGTGTAAAATACTGAAATCCAAGCTTTAAAATTTAAATTGAAGTTAACATTTTTATGTCTTTTTCTTTATCATATCTGTTTTCTACATTCATCTTATGAATTTTAATATTGCAAGGTCATCGTAATGCTTAACACGATCCAAATCCAAATCTTCAAATAATTGTCAAAATCTTTTCTTGCTTATCATTTTGTTATTGATCCATATAAAAGGTTATTTAATAATTAAATTAATAAATAAATAAATGTTATATAATAATATTCTACATAAATATATGTATTACTATATAAATAAGTAAAAAATAAATAAAGTGAAAAGATCTTTCTTCACTTTTCACCATTTACTTTTAATAAACATATTTCACCGTTTCTAATTCCAACCAAATTTAATGAACGCCAGTTAAATTCACGATAACGTTAAATTGTACAGTATATTTCAGTTTATTTAAACTAATTGAATTTAATCGTTAAGTATACAATCGAAGATTTGGCAAATAGAAATTTTATCGTACATTGTTTGCTTTGATTTGTCATCCTAATTCAGACCCTGTATTTCCTGTCGGCATTGTTCGCGGCGATTTCCAAGTTGATCATATCTTGTCGTATTTTATATACACCGCGCCGGCCATAAATCTTTTTGCCGACTACGCGACAAATGTTTTTTATTGTTAAAAATGATTTCGCTACGATCAGCCGAATAAATCATTGTTTTGATTGCATTAACATAAATAATGTACTGGGAAATATGGCAAATATAAGTGTAACTATGTGCAACAAGAGGATATGTTAAAGAAAGTATATTAACCTTGAAATTATTAGTTATCTTTGCCAAGGTCGAATTGGTCAATTTAACTAAGATAATAGTTTATCAGCTTGATATACACATGATGATTGTAACTAGGATTTATATATATGCTTAATCGTGTAATAGACGTAGATAAATGTGTGAGTTAATTAATATTTTATTTATTTTATATTTTATAAAAAGTAATTAATACTTGTTTTGGTGAGCTGAAAAAAAAGTTAGGTTAAAAATTAGTATACTGTGTCAAAGAATGGGGATGCTTAGGTAAAAATTAATATATGCGACATATATGTTTGCCGTATGTTTACCATATATGGCCCATATATATCGCATATATGTTGCATATATGACCCATATATACCCCATATATGTTCTATATGTGTTGATTTTTACATGGGTATAGTAATTTTTATTCACTTTAAAATTAAAATTAGTTGGTATCCTTCAGAACTACCAACATACCTTGTTTTTTGCAACAAAACAAATATCGCACATTTTAAAGTTGGTAGTTCCTCGCCTTTTTTTTTTCTTCTACATTAGGGACGTATCGGATCAAAATGTCGATCCAATCATTTGATTATGGAAGATCAAATTGGATCGTAAACCATTGCCACGCTCTCGGCTCGCAAAGCCGAAGTATATTTGCTATCGTTTTAATATAATCAAATATACTTGAGAATAGTCTTTCGCCCGCAACAGTTCCATAACACGATTTCAAAACGGATAACGCGTTCCCTGATTTCCCATTCGACGTATGAACGATTATAATCTCCAATAATTATGTATTTATCATCGGTGATATGTTTGAACATTTCTTTGATTGATGGGTAATAAGCTGCGCGTCTATTAGTTTAACGGGAGTTTAATATAATATATATGGAAATGGCTAATGTAATGTAGACGCGTTCGTGTTTATTGAAATGTAAATTGATGCATTTTTAATGAAGTTGCGATCGCGATGCGAATGTTATTTATAATAATAATTTTACTTTCGCATCTTTAATAATTATAATTATAATTAATTTAATTTATATTCCTTTGTTTAAATGAGGGATAAACTCTAGTAAAAATGAAACATATATGGACCATATATGTTTTAATAATGTTGTGGAAGAAAATGAAAAATTCATATATGAACATATATGGCAATGTATGGTCGATATATGACAATAATTTAAATAATATTTTAGTTATATATAATTTCAATAATTTCCTTATATTGAAATCAATTATTACCATATATTAACTATATATGGACATATATAAATCTTGTATTTTCTTATATGATTTTGTTAAAGCATATATGGACCATATATGTTTCATTTTTACTAGGAAAGTATTCGAAAAGTTATGTTATTTAAATATAGTAGGAAATGTTTTACTGGCCCAGTATAGGCCCAGTACTGGCCCAACTCTGAGCCAATACAAATCTATTCGAATAAGTGAGTACTGGCCCAGCACTGTTCAACTAATGACACAATACATATATGTATTGTGTCTATGCTATAGCCTAAAACTGGACAATTTTTTCAATCAACAGTACTGGCCCAATACTGGCTCAACTCTGGCATTTATATTATGCCTGACCATAGTAAGCCAGTACATTCACCCTTAAAATTTCCTATAAGTAATTTTTATTCCATCATTTGTTTAATTAACGTGACTGTTACATCACAATTACATTTTAAATTGCACTTTTAAATGAACCAAAATGCCTCCCTTTATACCCATCATACCTTCCCTGTTCAATTAATATCTTTATACGCTCACCGAAAAGTTGACAAAAGAATTCTGAATGAAAGTACCGGGCCCCGGGACGTTTCCGACGAAAGGCGAGAAATATAAAATCACTTCTCGAATGTCTTTCCTTTAACAGGTCAATTCCTTTATAATTCGCTTCCTGTATATGAATAAAAATGGCGCCAACAAAGCCGATCATTTCGGTTCGATATTAATCTAATCTTTCAATATTTCACGTAATTATGGACATTGGATAGTTGGCAATCGTTACTCGATTATTAAATGAATGCAAAAATATTAAAGAGGAACAAACCCGGAGATGAAAAAAAAATGTATGAAATTGTTGAACAGCTGGATCGTACATAATGATTTATCTAGTAAAGATGAAACTTTTAGGGTCCATATATGGTCTATATATGTTTTAACAATTTTCAGTGAGGAAATAAAAAATTCATATATGAACATATGTTTTTCTTAATCCATATATGGCCATATATGGTCGAAATCAAATATTGTTATATATCGCCTATATGTATGTCCATATATGGCCATATATGGTCGAAATCAAATATTGTTATATATCGCCATATATGGATTAAGGATAAACATACATGTCCATATATGAATTTTTTATTCCCTTACATGAAATTGTTAAAACATATACGGACCATATATGACCATATATTCATTTTTACTAAAGGTAACATTTGAGTATGATTTAGAATGCCAAGAATTCTCAATTTTGTTTTGTCGGCTTGCTCGTAATACGTGCATGTAAGCGCCTCCTAAAAATACTAAGCGGATGCAATTTTTTATTTTTCTTCCTTGGTTATATTTACACAATTAAAGTATAGTCCAGGAGTCTAACGCTTTAAAATGACAAGAATAATATTTGGAAAATGTGCCGTGGTTTGTGATTGCAAAGTGAACTTAGTTTTCTTAATCTAAGAGCAACCACTTATATTTAACTTGATGATGCACTTAGTGAGGGGAGGGGGAGAGAATATTGAAAGGACTCTTTTGTTTGTTAAAGTTTGATTTTTAATTCTTTGTTTCAGGAATGGAATATACACCGGGAATAATGGATTGCGAAATTTACGAATTGGATCGTACCACCTAGGAAGCTAATCAATAGGTTGTTTATTTTACGACTCGAGTCACAGGATGAATTGACGTGTTACGTGCTTGGTTAACACGGTAACGAATGACGATACATTTTTATATCATGACTTCTTTCTCTAATATACTGCTCGCTTACGAAATCTGTCTTTGTTGCGGGACAAAATCTTAGACACATATGGTCCATATATGCTTTAACAATTTCTATATATATATATGGTCATATATGTTTTTCCTTAGATGATATATGGCCACATATGGTTCATATATGGCAGTAACTGATATATAACTGATATAATATTCTAGTCATATATGCATTTAATTATTTCCTTATATGGAAATCAATTATTTCCATATATCGACCATGTATGGACGTATATGGATTAAAGAAAAAACATGAATTTCTTATTTCCTTATATGAAATATATATATATATGTTTCATTTTTACTAGGGGTGTTTCGAAAAAAAATCACTCTCAACATTGTTTTTGCTTTCTTCTATTAAGAACAATTATAGTTATAAATAAATGCTTACATCATAATGAAAAGTAACTTAAAAATCACCTGCGTACAACTAATTATTATCAAATTAATACTTTTTTATCATAGAGGTAAAGATCAAATTGCTTATATGGTTCTTTAAAGACACTCTTGTGAACTTTATTTCGACAGTTAAATTATAATGTTGTAATAATGATAAATAAAATTATTAATAAACATTTCAAATAAAAGGTATTACTACATAAAATATTAGAACTAAATTGAAACGTTGAAATATTGAACGTTAAATGGCATTTAAAGTTTTATTTACTTCGCATTTCATATAAATTATTCTTCGGTATAAAACGAATTATTTATGAATGTAGAAAAAAAAATTATGGTCTTGATAAGAGGATAACATCTTAGTTACTATTTCCGCTTGAAAAAAGGTCTGACTCTTGGAGATTGTTATTTCGTTAAAAAGTGTATTTTTTTTTTTCACAACCTAATGCCGGTTAATGGAATTAGATCTCATTTTATTGAAATATCAAGGTTTCCCATTTGTGATAACCGGATTCCGATTAAAGTAACTGAAAAGAATTCTTTAAAGTGAATCCGATTAAAGTGAGTTAAAATGAGTTTTTAAGAGTGAGAGAAGAAGGTCATCTTATTTGTTTCTGTTTCTGTAATAGTATAGATTGTAGAATATTGTTGTTTGAATGTAAATCTGCATTTTGTGTAGTTCATTTTTGTTTGTTTGTTCGATTAAGGATTAAATAGTGAATTTATATAGGAAAATTTATTTATTATGTTTCGAAAAGAAAGATGCCTAGTTCTTTCATAAAGCATATTTAAAACATCTTAAGTGGATCTTTTACTTATGACAATCGGATTTGCGTTTAAGAATATAGAGTATTATTTAACATGCAGGAGGAGGAGAAATTTTTATTTATTTTAAGTACCAATGATTTAACGTTTATTTTGAGAAAATTGGGTTAATTTAATATAAATTCAATTTGAAGATTGTGTTAGATTAACATAATTGTATTAATATATACATATATATACATATATATAAATATATAATAATTGTAGAATGTTCAGTCAGCATTATTTTTCCAGTGTGTTACTAAAAATGAATGGTCCTTGACGATCTGTTCATTTGTATTAATAGTTTAATATAAAATAGAACGTAAAAAAGATTAATAAAAAATTAAGAAATCAATTTTAACAAAGGTCAATCAATATAGTTCACAAAAACGAAACGAAAAAAAGAGTTAAAATTATTACAATTTAATTTTAAGGTGATTTATTACGAATATTTATAGTTTTGCAATCTTTAAAAGTAAAAAATTAAGATGAATACATAAAACTGACTCATTTTTATTAACATTTTAAATTTATATAAATTGTAAATTTAAATCATGTGCCTTAAATACCGTATTTAAGTAACCTCCTAAAATGAACCTAAAAAACTGTTGTATTTTTTTAATGCAGTTGATTTTGAAGGTAGGAAATTTTTCCTTTAAAACGCTAAATAAATTATTATTAGAAGACTAAACATTCCTTGTCTTCTTATAAATGTTAATATATATTAGAAAATCGTTTAAATAAATGTGTCGCGACAAAGGAATCGAACTCGTTACCTCGCAGTTACGAAGTCACGCGCTTTACCCCAACTCTACGCCGCCACTCAGTGGTGACAAAGGTTTTTCTTTACAAATATCAGTGTCTGCCAAAACTCAGGCTACGCAACTCTCTCATTAACACCAAAGTTTAATAAAGACCGGTAACTAAAGTAACTGGTTCAATTCCTTAATAACTACATTTTTTCTAATACATATTTCAACTATATTATATAAATATGACCAACATATAAGTAATAGAACGCGCGTACACACATCCCTCCGAGTTAATACAAAGCATACTACCATTACCATCAAATTCCCCTCAACTAAATTTAAGTCCAGTAAAAAGGTAAAGTCGAGTAAAATGGAACATAAGCGCGGCGTTACATCGAAGAGCAATGATTTATTCTCGTCATCACTTCGAGACTATTCCTCCTCGAAATGTTGCGCTCAAAACCTAATACCCGCCTCGGAGCGTTAAACCACCCGGCAACCCCACGGTTCCCGCGACCCACCGTGGTCAATAACCCAACTATCTCCTTTAACCGTATCACACTTTCGCTGCACGGTGCGATCGTTGGGCGCGATTTGCCGGCCGCGAGAGTTCCCCCCTTCTAACTCCCCTCCCGGCGATGCCTAATCTATATACCAAAATCCCCCGTAACAATATTATTCCTTCTGTACGAGCCGGATGGGTTATCGAAGACCAATAAACGGCCCTCGCGGCGGCGCCAACGGAATCGCCCAATGGAACGGCGCGCGCAGGAGCTGACTCCGAGCGATTGGTAGATCGGCCCTTCCACGCCGCCCCCGTGCCCATAACCTACCGACATCTGTGTGCGTCCGGCAGCTGTACGCGATAACGCGACGCAACGTCGCTGTTGTCCCGTGCGCGCACCCCCGATTATTTCAAACCATTTTCCCTGTTTCACTTCGACTCGCTTAGTCGTGCATTTGCACTTACAGTTCGATCCCCCGATTAAGACGAATTTCAGCCTCTTCGAAGTATTTTCAACTTTTCGTATATTCGTACAAAAACAGTTGTCCTTTTGACGTCATACATCCCTTGGTAAAGCGATGCGTTTAGGGGATAGTTGAACGTCTTTGGAACTTTTTATTCGCGTATTATTTCTTTATGAATGGATATTATATACTTTAAATGTACGCTTTTAATCCATTTGAGTTCACTCGGGGGTTTTTAGTTATTGAGTTATTGTTAGTAAAATATATTTTTCAATTGACAAATGTATTTCTTTAAGTATTTAATATGATATAGTAAGCTTAAGGAGTAATTATGCAGAAATAAATCTTCGATTAATATGGTTTAAGACTATTTAAGTACTGCAATAGCAAGAAATATTTCAAAAACCCTATCAGTACAGAATATTCCAAAATATTTCTATTTTCAGACATTAGAATATTCCCTTAGAATATTCAGAATATTCTCAGGATGTAAAAAAAATATTCTTTACTATTAATGTAGATAAAACACAAAATTATCCTTTGAAAAACTCTATTTACTTTAAAAAAAAAAAAATAAAATACATCCGAAAAACATTTTAAAACAATAATATTTCCCGTCACATTTTTCCCAGCGCAGGTTATTCCATTAACTTTTAACTTAAATTTACCATTTGAACTACCGCTTTAACAATGATACACAACGCCAAGTAATCCGGGACAATAAAATGATAAACAAAGGGGGGCCGCCGGGGTGTCCTCGCGTCGCCCTTTATTCCCCCCCACCCCCACCCTGCCCGCGTCGAAATTCGAATTCTTTGGAAGCCGCGTGCTCGGCACGGGCGCACAATTCGCCAGCGTCGCGCTCGGCCCGAGCGCGCCGAGGAGGAGGCGGACGAGTGGCGGCCAAGATGGCGTCGCGTAGGCCGACGGCTTTCGTGGGGAGGCCGCGGGCCGTAGTATGGATTTGGCCGCGCGACGCGTAGGCTCGCTGCGGGGGCACGAGAACCGGCCAGTTACGCGCGTCACGTAACGCGTTATGATAAGTGTCGTCCAGTATCGCAGACGGGGGATCAGTGACCTTCGGCCATGGCGGATAACAGTTGCATTATCGAGGGCAACGTCAAGTTCCGCGACGGCAAAAAGGTGAGCGAAGAGCCTTCGTACTCTTCCCCCCCCCCCTCCCTCCCTCACTCTCTTCGTATTCTCTCAGTCAAAACACCGTCATTTTTGCGAACCCGAAAACGCGTCCATCGGAAGCAACCTTTTTCTTACTAAAATCAGCCCTCGCTTTGTCGCCGCCGCTTTAGTTCGCTCGGCTCAATTTGATTTCGCAAAATAGAAAATAGAGTGGTGAAAAAAAAAAGAGAAAAAGTAGGATCGAGATCAACCGTTAATCTGCTTTCGTGAAATTCAATTGATTTTCCAATTAAACCGAAAATTTGTTTACACTTCGAATTGAATATTGCACGACGTCATCGCGGTGTATTTATTCATTTTTTTTTTTTTTTTAGTTTTTCGATCACCTCATTTTATATTTATTTTTATTAATTCGTTAATTCGATTTGTGCGGCTTTTTTTTCGTGCGGGGTTAAAAAAGAGCCGGCGTTGCCGGGGAAAAACAGTTCTCGCGAGAGCAAATAAATGTAATCGCGTTACATTTATTTACTGAATTCACGGGCTTTTTTTTTAACAATTAACAGTTTAGGTCCGTGCAATGGGGAAAAAGTCGGATGGTTTATTTTCGCGATAACTAGAGTTTTCGTTCAATTAACTAAAAATCAGGTAATTGGTTAACATTTTATAGGATTCACGTAAAATTAACTAACTAGTATTTAAATAATATTGCCATACTTTTTTTGTGTGTATTTCGACGATTAATACCGGGCAATTTTTTATCAATTTTATATCCGAGGTACGCATTTGTAATTTCCATTAGCTTTACGTGATACTTTTGTTTATCGAGGAGAGAGAAAGAGAGAAAAAAAAACGCGTGGCTCATTGTTATTGTTGTCTTAACTTTGCCCCGCAAAATAATAAGAATTCCGGGGATGTAAACAAATAATTCTCGGTGTTGTTATTGAACGTCGGCCGGCGAACAAACATTGTTGAGGTCAAACATCATTTGTTTACAACTGTATTAGTATATTTTTGAATATTTATATAATATTTCACGTAATATAATACAATATTGTATAATATTCTATAAACATTATCAAATATAAACTGAAATATAATATAAATATTATACAGGGGACACTTTAATATTTATTAAACATTTTATCGTTAAATATTTTATTAATATTTACTGCAATTAGGGATATTACATAATAATGTTTTTTTTTATAGCAATATGATCTTTTCTGTTTTAAACGTTTGTTTTATCATTTCAAACGTTTCAATATTAATTCATTTTCGCTTAAAACGAGACAAATTTTGCGAAACAAACGATGAACTCGGTATATTTTCTCAATTTTCATATCACACTTCGCCGTGCGATTCCGCTACTTTTCCCTCTCCCCCCGAATTGACTGCCGGGAAATGCGACTTGCGCCGACGGGGAGGGCATTTTTCACGTTGACTTCTCGGCCGTGCTTTGGCCTTTTCCTACGGTTTCGCGCGGCTAATTGCCCCCCTCTCCCCCCTCATTCTTTTATTTTGTTTCTTCGGCCTGCTTTTCGACTGCACTTTTCGCCGATAAATAACAACGGGGGGAAGTAATTTCGATCCGCGGACGATGAATATGCATGGTGTCAGCTTTGTCGGTATACTC
>JABFPN010007700.1:0-10017 GCA_022817305.1 Leptoteleia sp. ZL-2020
CAGAAAAGCAGAATGAGATTTGCAAATTTGGTGAGGAGCATCCGTGATACCTCGTCTAACAGCGTGATAACTGAGCAGACACCTTCTGCATCATCTAACGGCAAAGTTTGCAGCCGCCAAGGGTGAAGAGCTGGCAGAGAAAATCCAATTGGTAAATTCCTGGGCGTCACTGGACCGCGAAATGGGGCGGCGGGCCCGGCTGCTGCTACTTCCTTCTGCTGCGGATGTTAGAATTGCCTATAGCCCTGAGTTGGCTGTGCGAGCGCTCGCCGTCGAGAATGGTGATAGCTATGATAGGAGCGGGAGATGTAGAGGGGAGGGGGACGTATAAATTGCATACGATAGCGCTAACGCCCTTCTCAGCGCGCCTCGTACGCTCCTTCTTTTATCTTCTTCATTCTCCCGGCGCTCTACATGTCCGACCAAGATTGCACTTCGATCCATTCAATTGATTTATTCCATATCGCGCGCCGGCCCCAATAGGTGGGATTGTAATTTTCAACGTGTTATCGTTATCTTTGAGCGTCCGTTTTACAGCTGGAAAAACTTTTTGTATATTTTAGAAAATTCCTTTTTCGTTCTCGTATAAATACAAATAGAAGTGCGAGCTTTCGTCTTCTATCTTTTCAATGCCAAACGTCTGGAGGTAAAGTCGATCCAGGAAGAAGACGGAGACATTCAAAAAGGTGTCAGAGAGTAAGGGCGCCCTTGAAACAAGTGTTTGGTACGGAGGCCTACAATCAGCTCATGAATCTCTCTTGTGGGATGAAGAGAAAGAGCTATAGGTATCAAGTGGAGGAGCGTAGTAGGCTTGAAGTTGATCGTAGTCCATCTGGTTTGGATTGCCGTCTGAAAACGAAGTGGGTGGCCCGGCGAGTTTAGGGCTTTCTTGGCCCTCTACCAAAAGGCGAAAGCCGAGAAGCCGAAGGTAGATGGCAGTCTACTAGTGGCTCATGGTTCTTCTGTCTACATCACGGGGACCGCGTATTTTCTTACATTGAATCCCTGCCAACGTACAATTACCGGTTACCCAGTCTTCCGGCGCTGCTATGCCAAATTCAGCCCCACTGAATTCGTCGTTTGACGTGTTCCGGTCATACGAATAAGGTGTCTCCTGTTTTGCGCACTTCCCCCCTCCCCCTCCCCCCCGAACGTGGCAATCGCGACTATGTAAATGCGACCCATTATTACTGAGGTAAAATGAAAATTTAAAGAATTGCCCCGGCAAATTCACTGGTATCAACGTAAACTCTCATATTTCAGCACACAGTCGCAAATTTGCCTGCCAGGGATAGGCGTACTAGAAGTCGTGGATGGGAATAATGCTATGGGTGAAATACATTTGAAACGGCTTGTCCTGTTTATCTTTGCAAAGCCATCGTTTCCTGTTTAGTCGCATCTTTCTGCATCTTCTATCGGCGAATCGCCATTGGCACTTAATTCCTCTTAAACGCATCAACTGAAAGTTTCACTGGAGGAAATGATCATCAGTGGAAACAAATATTTTATGGAGGATAGAGTTATTAAAACCAACAGCAAGTATTTTTCTTTTACTTATACTGATGCGTCCTACGTGACGGGATAAGGCTAAAAAAAATGTCTAAAACAACAACCCTTAATTGTTGCGAAATCGTTTATACCCTTCGCAGAAAGCGATAACAATTTCGATTACAATTTATAAGTGATATTGATAGAACATCATAAACCTATTATGGTTGGCGAGTTGAATCAAATTATCAACAAATCCGTCGGCGGTAGGAGCGGCCGGACAAAAAGATAAGGAGCGCGGAAAAGGAAAATAGTAGACCGGAGGAACGTGAGCTGCGTTTGATCTAGGTGGCGTACGGCGATACGCCTTGACGGCCATAATAATTCTATTGCAAGGAACTAAACGTTGCGCGCCGTTCGCACAAAACTGTAATAAACACCACTGGCGAATTAACGGTGTAAAAGAATTTTCTTCGTATATTTCGTTCCATCGTGAACTTGCGGACTGTCCGAGAGAATGTTCGCATAATTACTGTCAGTAAGTTGTTTGCGAGTGATATCGCAATTTCCATTTATAACTGGATACCCGACGAAATTGGACATGCCATTGTCTACGACTCACGCTAACTTGTGACGTGACGATTTAACGGAGCTTACCTATAAGCGGCGTCTCAGAGCCCTGCAGCTTCTAGTTATCGGGTATCATTTTCCGCGTCGAGGGGACGAAGAAACGGCCGGGCGAGCTTAAAGCGAAACGAATAGTCAACTCTATACGTCCGCTAAGAAGTGAAATCTTTTTCCTGCAATGGATACTTAACGAAAAACGCGACTCGGTGCACTTTGGATGGAGCTTCGTGTTATATGTCGGAGAAGGTTGACTGTTATGAAGACTAGATCGGTACTTTAGTAAAAATTGACCGGGTAGTTATCGGGCGTGTAATGATTCACCTGGTAGGGGCCTAGAAAGGTGACATTACTTTCCCAGGCCAGATTATATTTTGAGCCTGGTCCGCTAAACACACCTTTCCTAGTAAAAATTCACCTTACTAGGCCCCTACCGGACGTTACATTTTTTTCGACTAGCAACGTTTACTCGCCGAATTATTATTGTCAACACGCTGACTATTCGAACTATTAAAGATTATACTGGAAAGTCTCCGCGCTCGCTCGCGTTCCTCGGCTCGTAATTATTCAAATTGTCGTGGGCCTTTCAGGAGATATAATTTCTTCAATATTTTATATCCTATTGAAATGAAGCGCCGACCGCTAAAAGACCGCCTACCAAAGGTTGGCAGACTTCCACGTCGTCGCCGCAAAACTCCTTCATCCGGGAGCCGTGCGGCATCAGTGATTTCGAGGAAACCGCGCCATTTCGCATGCATAATACATTCTAATAGTCCTCTACATCGAGCCAGCCACCGCAACGAAAAGATGCAACATGCTTGTGATCATTTCTTTCTTTTGTTCCGCCAAAGTATTCAGCTATCACGTCGTGAAATTGCAAAGCCTGACTTTTATTTGAATGCCGCGCCGTCCTTATACTTTATGTTACAGGCGCTGGGTGCGTTTCGCTTTATTCTCTTATGTCATTTGGGTCACTACATTTACTGTAACGGCGATAATACCTTGCGTATTATACATCCCCGTGAAATCAGTTTTATATTGATTTAAAGTCAACAAATCGAGGCGCGTCATGTAGGTCGTCTGGAAAGAGCATACTGTATTTCTCAAAAGTAATAATTATTATTCCATAATTTATAGAAGGGTACGTTTTCTTGCAATCGTAGCAGTACAATTTCGATTTTAGCTAAAAGCAATACAAATTATTGACCTAACACTGCACTAAGTTTAATTTGAAGATGTAAACCTTGAATTCAAATAAACGTAAAAACCAATAGTACTACTTTTACAGGTACTAATGGATATACACTGAGAAAAATTATATAGTAGCTGGCGGACGGGTGTGCACTTATAATAGAACTGAAGTTTATAACCAATATAGTAAATTATATTATATATATATATATATATATATATATATATATATATATATGATAGTCCTGAAATTATAAATAAAGATCAAGATTTTGTACAGTTTTTTCTCTCACAATATGAATTTGCAGAATCTCACATTCTATCAAAATTGTATCCATGAAATTTGGCCGTCGACGAGTGATCGTCTCGCATAATTATACCGTTGCCAATGAGAAGCGTAAGTTTAGAATTTAAATCAAGTACTTAATGGCACAATTTAGCGGAATAATTTCTGAATTGTTCGTTGCTAAACAAGTTTCATTTACTTTGGTAAGAAAGGAGAAATGAGACCCTTGTGATCTTTTCTTCGCAATTCGACATGCGGCAATCTCCCCGGCACGGTTGTTATTTTCCGACTGGAAAAAAGTTTTAATTGAAGATTCAACTCCACCGGTCCTATCTCGGGGAAGAGCACGTTATTTCTCCCCGAACGCGGAAGCATACCAGATTTAAAATCAATTGGATATTGGAGATTACAACGTGACGGCTTTACCAATGACGCCGCGGGAACGGAAGACCACTCAGTTTTTGGTTAATCACTACCTACAACTATTGATCCGCAACTTTTCCCGCGGATAATCAGTTTATAAATAACTATCGATTCCACCGTCGCGTTTGGTTATGGAAATAATTCGTCATCAATGGCCGAAAGAAAATTCCCTCCCCGTCTTCGTTTAGGCGAAACTTTTTTCACAACTTTGATTACCAGAAACTTTATTATGAAGTCACGGATAATGAGTGCACTCTTGCACTTGGTTAGCAAGTGAGCTGCGTCTTTTCACAAATTATTCAATACTTTTTCGTATCAAATAAATTGGACGCCTTCGAAATGCCTTTTTAAAACTTGCGCCAAGATTCGCATGAAATGTGCAATTCTTTTTTGATACGATACGTATGAGTTTTGACATTATTCAAGGACGATAAAAATTTATTCTAACTTAAGTAACGTAAACAAAGCGGCCAATCTGATATTTTCTTTTGTTGACATTATATTCGTTATATTCGTTAGTTAAAGTTAAAGTACAGTGCAAAAATAACTAATAAACTATACAATATTCAAGTATCTTTCTCTACAAATTAATAACCATAAAATTCTTAATTTCTGTTTCAGGTAAGCATTTTGCAGACGTTCAACTTCGTCGTGTAAACGATCAGCGTGGATTTTTAATACTGAATTATTTTAGCGCTTAAACGATTAAGAGCAATTTTTACAAGTAAGTAATTATTATTTGAATCGTCATGGTCATGAGAATGACACGAGTATGACACGAGAAAGAGGATAAAGTGTCAAAATGACGGTGAAGAATGACCCACGAGTGATGCATATTTACAAATAAATAGACTAGTAATTTATGAAAGGGTTTTATTCGTCGGGTTTGCCGTAAGTGCAAGCAATACACCGAGACGAAGAGACGGACAAAGTGCGAGAGCAAGAGACGCGGCAATAAAACGATATATAGGATCCAAGGAGGGAATCCCACGAGGATTCCCCAAATTTAATATAGACCCAATTGGAGAAAACCTAATAAAATTGCCGCCGCCCTGAGCTACCGAATCGACGAAGCCAATCGGTTGAGAAATCACCCAAGGTGCAACGTTAAACACCACTGATTCGTTGTAAATCGGGTGCAAAAAGAAAACGCGTTCCGAGTTGCGCGTGTACGATTTTTCTCCAACGAAATCAAGCTCGTCTTCTCGCAATCTTTCTTCCTTTACTCCTCCAAGGTAAATATACGAGCGGTTTATCGAGGCAATCTGATTTAAGACATTTGCACTAGTTTCGTGCACGACGATGAACATTTTAATCAAATCGAACAGACTCAAATATAATCTCATTTTCGATCATTCAAACAGTCGCGACCCTCGGCTCCTTCTCAAGATAATACATTTCATTTTTCATGCTGATAAATTAAACAAAAATATATTCGAGAGCGTGCGATTCTTCGTGTTATAGATTTTGAACGCCGACGTTCATTGTTTTTTAATCCTGCCCGATGAATTCATTATAAATATTTATTTGGATGGCAATTTTGCTAATTCAAATATCAAATAGACAGGTTTATTAGACCGGTTTAAAATGTCATATATTATTTGGTATTTAATTTATATTTAAATTATTTTTTAAATACTTTTTTCAGTCAAATACACTTAAATTAAGTAGGAAAATAAGGAGTCAGCTATTTATTGTACGAATGATTGATGTTTTAAAATCTGGAAAGCTCGCGATATCAGTAAATGTTTGTAACATTAAATTGGCAACGGTTCGTTCAAGACACTTAATACATTACAGTATTAATTTCGTAAACACGAATTTCGATGTTAGGCTAGAGATAATTTTTTAATTAAATTTTTCTAATTAATACTCGGGGAATGTACATAATTTTTGTTGTTTGCCGATAACGCTTCGGCAACTGTCGGGTAACACGCGAGTCGTACATTGAATATCAATTTAACGCGCGAGATAACATGTCGGCCGGAATTAGACAAGGAATCGTTGATAATTTTCGATATTCTCTACCTTTTAATTATTTCACCTCAGCCTCTCGTGGCGAAGAATGCTAAGCAGTTTTATTATTCGCTGGCTGATTCCCATTAGACCGCCGCCGGTTTTTCTCCCGGTTTCATTATCCAGTGTGGACAGAATGCAAATGAGTCTTCTGGCTGCCAGCTGAAATTTTCTACTGAAATATCCCTTAGTCTTAAATTAGCAAAGTCGTTTTGTATTTTACTCTACAGTAAAAAAATATTTAACATATTTTTATATTTGACGCGAATTTCTGAATTATGCAAATTTAAATAATATATTATGAGCGATGATTTTTAGAATACTTGGCGTAAACGAAGCGGATGAAAATAATGTTGTAATGTGTTGCAAAATCAGAACGTTTTGTCACTGAAGAGCAGTAAAAGTTTAAACAATATATTTATGAACCTTACACTGAGAACAAATTTAGTTCTAACAACATTCTAAATTGCTCTCAGTGCAGCCTTCTTTTGGTATTTCAACTTCAATTGATTACATTACAGAATATGAAATTATTGTTTTCAATGGCTATCACAATGTTAGAACAAAACACTAGCAATGCCTTATGCACTCGGTTTACTAACACAAATCGTACTTTACTCCATCAAATTTTTCCCAGTGCAGTCTTCCCGAGTCAATGAATCAGATTACGCGAACCCGCGTGATTCTTTTTTTCAATGTAGGTGCATTCCTTGATATCGCGGTAATATTTGCGTAAGTTTCCCTTACAGGGACAATTCTTCAAGATTATTTATTCGGCAGGTTTCCGTGGGACTCGCAGTTCCGGCAGAACCGGATACCGCCTACGGTAATGCACCGCTCCGACAGCCTAGCCCCTTGTATAGGGGTACCGGGATGAAATACGGGGAAAAAAGAAATGAATAAAACACGAAATAGCAGTTAGCGAAGAAAAATACGCCGCTTCGTAGCGCGTTGAGATATTCTCTCTGTCGCGAGTTCAAAGCTCGGTATTTCTTTAGCGTTACGTACATCAGCGATCCTTAGCCGCGGATGACTAGTCCACGAACATTTCCAAACGAGCTTGAGTTTTGGTCCCGAATTCACTTCCGGGCATGGATTTTTGTTATCAAATTCTATCAAATGAATAATTCCTATTTTCAATCTAAAATTATATACTATCGCCAATAAGGTAGTATTTTTGGATTATTGCTACATCAAAGAAATATTTATAATTCAACAAAATTGTATTATTACTATTTGTCCAGCAAAAGAATTTTGACGAAGCAATAAATTTTATTTAGTTTTCATTTGAGAACTCTTTCTAAAACAAGAAGATACTTTTATTTTCGAAGAGATGTAATATAAGGGGATTGCAAAAACACAAAAATATATGATAATAAAATTAGTTATGAACGTGACAATTATTGTACATAGTTGAGTATTATTTAGTATTTTAATGGGTCAGAGAATTTGAAGGTTGCCCAATGTGTAGGCTATTTTCGATAGTGGGCTAATCAAAATTTAAAAAATTCAGTCGCGACGCTTGAAGCACCCTGAAATCGTTGAATTTCATGATAAATGCGGCAGTTGATCGTGAATTTGCATGGTCAATTTATTTTGCTTCTAGGATGAATAAATTCGATCGCAAAATAGATAATTCGAGTGAAAAACAATAATGCGGTAAATTTGAATTTGGTCCGGATTCGAACGAAAAACTTTACTGCATAATGTTCGATTAAAGGTCACTCAAGAATCATTTATCCATTATATTTTATTAGAAATAATGTATCTCAGTATTTTATAAAAAAAGCTTGAGAATGTAATAATTACAATGCTATAGTATATAGTATATACACTATGTATTTTATAACATATATACCTTAGTAAGAATGAAACATATATGGTCCATATATACTTTATTTATTTCCTTCAATGATATTGTTAAAACATACATGGACCATATATGTCTCATTTTTACTAGGGTATCGTATATAGAATATAAGTATATATGTCTCCAATTTACAAATGAGACTTAAATTTATTATTTGCATCTTTTTAACCGTGTGGAAGTTTTCAAAAAAAGGAGCAAATACATAAATAATCAGAAAGCTATGTTTTCTATCAAAATTGCTTCTTGCGTGAATTTTGCTTCGCCCTGCATTTTAATTATAAATATTAATCATTCATTATCATTCTTTTTCGCACTCTACTTTGCTCTATAATTAATCAATTTCCTTCTCTTACATCTACCGTCGCGATGGATGAAACATTTATAAGATTATTCAGGACAGAGGCAATTTGATCTTACATCATTCCCCGGTGGAAAATGCGTCACTTGAAGCAACGGGACGAATAATGAAAATTGATTTTATTTTCAATGCAAAACACGAGACCTTTGATGGTAGGTGTACACGAGTGATGAACACTTTAGCGCATTATGACGGAATGATCGATTAGCCTATGTGCAGGCTGGCTGAACAAGGCATGGCTCCTCTTGGCAGCTCGTTCGTCAACAGACGTGCACCCATGGACGATGCATTGCGTGCAAGGCAAAGCCTTCCCTCTCAATGTTCATTTACAACGGTAGCATCTCTCGACGTACCTACCGACGCGCCGATATCCCATGCTGTTTGTCGTTTCCCGCGTTTCAGCAACCATTCCTGCTAAGCCAACCAACTAATTGTATATACACTTATTTCATTTTCTTCCGTTTATTTTTCTCCACTCGAGCATGCTTAAGCAAACGTATACGTACAATTCATTGAATTGAATCTGTGAAATTATCTTTTGAATTCCGTCTACAAAAATTATTTCTTGTTCATCATGTATGAAAAGTGACCTTTTATGTGCCTCTGTCGCGGGCGCAAAGTGTCAGCGGGCGGATAATTGATCTTTGCTCCTGCTTTCTAGAAACAACCGTTCATATTAGTCGCCTTTTATAGTATTTTTTAAATCTTTTAAAAAAATCTTTAGTTACCCCATTGGATAAATAAATAAAAATAAATATACCAATTTGTTCAAATAATAAAATAAAATTGAAGCTGTAATTTTTCAAGTTAATGTAGAAAGTATCGAATTATAACAAGCCGCTAAAAAATGTGACCTTATTTTATATGAGATATAATTTTATTCTAACATCGACCATGTCAAATTTTATTCTAATCTTTTTCGGTTTGTGAAATTGAAAATTCATACATCATTTAATATTAATTCATTCTTTTGTACCTTTTTCCACAACTGGTTTTTGGAAACAGTGGATACATTTTTCATACTGGTATGGCCATGACGAAAATTGTGGTGAAAAAGTCATATTTATCTTATGTATGAACTCGGTACATTCGATTTAGACTAGAACCTGTTACATGCTTTTGTATTAGCGCTTAACTCTCTTGCCTGAAAGCCATTTGCGGGCGCTCACCACTCACTTCATTCGATCCCACGTTTAATTGCACATTATAGGCTATAGATACACCGACAACGACACTATACACAGATAAATATTCATATCTACCTGCTACCACTGATACCCCGGACGCACTATCTCACAGCAAACTAGTTTAAGTTATATGTTACTATAACTTGCTTCACAACAAAATAGTTATCTCTTTCATTCTCTTGCAAGTCGATTAAGTATGGCGAGGTTCAAATTCAGATATTTGATACATTGTGCAATCATCAAAAAAATGTTCCATTTTGTATTCCAATATACTTGATAATGACAGCAATACATTTATTAATTTTTTACTATTCATTTTAACTCACAAATAACTGTTGCAATAATGAAATTCCTTAAGAAATTCGAATCAGAATTGATTAAGTACTTAATTCAGTGGTATCAGAGTTGAATAACTAAATTTAAGTATAATTTGAAATGTTTGATTTATACACTGATAAAAATGGCTAGCGTTTGATGGCAATGCAAGTTTTTCTACATATATATGTTTATCGTTAACGAAAAATGTATTTGTATGTACTATTCATTTTTCTTATGACAGACATGCTAATATTGC
>JABFPN010007701.1:0-10017 GCA_022817305.1 Leptoteleia sp. ZL-2020
TGCCTTTCCCCCCCCCCCCGCCCTCACCCCCACCCCCGCACGCCTCCTCGAGTGTCCGCTAACTCCATGATCTCTCTAACTATTCTGCAGGATTACCAACTATTCTCGAAGACGGGCCATTCGGGATTAGAGCGAGCTGCTTCATCCCTTTTCCGCGCTGTCCTTTCCCGCCCCGCTCTCCTACCACTTTCCCATTTTCCGAGAGGTCTCGGCCGTCAGACCGGGAGCCAATATCAATTATAAGAGAAGAGACAGGAGAAGAACAAGCCTTGGCGGATCAAAGCCTCCATCCTAACTGCGGTATCGCCCACTTTTTCTTTTCTTTCTTTTTTTTTTTTTTAGATAAGGAATACTTCAATTAATTGGCCCGGCAAATCCGCACCGACCTCGGTCTATCTCGGCAGCCGCAGATTTCCTTCTGTGGTCCATCGCGTACCTTAAATTATGTTGCTGTTGCAGGGGGGGGATCAGCGTGATATGAAGCCCGATTCACGGCCGGCTAAGCCTTTTATGAACAAAACAACTTTTCCCGATCGTTGCCGTTATCGCGAAAGCTTCGCCACCAGCCCCGTTAGAAGTGATCGGTTAATCCGTAGTAATAAAGCCCGTGGAACTTTGAATTCGGCTTCACGGATTCGATGGCCCGTCCCGTTAAATATGTAATGCGTTATCTTTAATGTTGGCGCGGCGAAGGCGAGGGCCGAAGGGTGTGCTAACATTCATTAAAAGTAAATAACAATTTAGTGCGGTTTTTTTTCTTCTTTTTTTTTTGTTCTTTTTTGTTCTATTTATTGCAACCTTACGGCTTTAGCCGGGACGCGCCGCCCTTTTCAGTTCGTAAAATTTATGAACGATTCGTCATTATTTTCCGAAATTGAACCGAAGCTCGTAAAGCTAAAGTAAGTCTCGTTTCGTGGCAGCGGTTTCTTTCGATACTCTCCCACTTGACCGTAGTATATATGTTCGCCGTGGCGCCTCGCACCCTTATAACCCCATGGATTCTCATATGCACTTAGTTTTCATTGCTGCCCTGTCGCGAGTAATATAATATATTTGCTGGTCTGTTGCTCCCCACGGTACGGTGACCAGTCGCATACCTTGCCTACTATTTCCATGCAGTGCCATTCACCATTCTTTTATTAAATATAAAAAGTTCCGCCATATTCCACGTAATATATATAATCTTCCGAAAGTAACATTCCGCGTTAAATCAGGTTTAGTACGACTTACTAAATTTCTCGATATTCATTTCAGTGTTGTAATTTTACCAAAATTTTCGGTTTAACTTGTGTCTCCGTTAATGTTTAAATTTACTGACCACTTTTTCGACAAGCAAAATAAATAAAGTTAATTTTTTCTTAACGTCTCAGCCTTTATTTATAATTATGTTTCACAGCTTATAATGATATTTTAATTCTATAAAATATTCCATATTCTTATATAAATTTATTTCAATTTATACTTGTTCAATGTCATTCGGTTTTTTCATTTATTTTATTTTAAATTATTCTTATTAAAGTTGATTTGAATTGTCAATTCTTCTTTAATTGTCAACGAAATATTAAAATAGCTTATAAGGTTCAAATATCCTCTATGGTCATCACTAATATTATAATCAAAGTTTCCTCATCTATTTTTACATTTTCGTATTTCACACTTTCACACTTTTACAAAAAAAGATATTTTGTTCCAATACAAAGAATGAGCTAATTTGTATATAGCATTGATGCAAAGTATTTGATAATATTGGTAAAAGTAAAAATGACGTTACTTTTTCGAGTGACGCCATTGGAGCAGCGAGGTACGGAGAAAACACGAAAGTTTGTTGTCTTCGAATTAAGGGCTCGGACTCAATTGGAATTAACATACAACGAAGCCTCTCGAATGCAATATGGCGAATACGTAGAAGCAATAGATCGTATCGCGCAGGTGTCGAGCAGCAGCAGCAGCACCAGCAGAGAATATGCGGAACGGTTCTTCAGTTCGCAATGTCTTCTTTTTTTAACCATAAATTTGCCCAAACCATCAATGCATTTCCGGTACTGTTGTTTCTTTTATTTATATCTTTTTCATATATATATATATATATTTCAAATCGCCAACAGTTTGTTTTCGTCACATCCGTAAATTTATTATTAGCTTATTCATAGATTCATAGGCTTTGTATTGCTCGTAAATTTCCTTTCATCGATTTGTAATGTAGATGGGGAAAAAACATAAATTAGCCTGCAATTAGTCATGTAAAATGGAAGCAATCCGACTCGTCCTTTAATTTCGAAATTAATAAAATGTAATTTAAATTTAGCACCTATATTTAAACAAATTCCAATTTTAACGCCCGTAACACGATTTATGTCACTTCACCGTCGATAACTTTCGTAACGTACACATATTACATTCAGTTTCTTTGTTAATTTCCTAAATTAACATTTTGAGTACGCTTTTGTAATTTACGGTAGAATATCTAAAGTCAATACCTGTTTCTCTTTTTATCTTCACACTGAAGCAAAATGTAAATTTTACTATAAATTTACAAAAAGCATGGCAATCTCATCAGTTCAACTTGTAAATATTTATATTATGCCAAAATTTAACTATAAAAATTTAGTAAAATACACAGAGTTATTAATTTTCTTCTAATAAAGTTTCCAGTAGGTTTCTTCAGAAATACTTTGCGATATTGGACGTATGAAATTTTATTGCTGAATTTTATACCAAAATTTACTCGGACTTTTTTTTGCTCCATGTAATAGATAAAAAGGATGAGATAGATGGATTATTGAATGATTCGAGTATGCACGAAAATTCTCATTTCTTATATACAATATAACAGTTTAACAATTGTTACTATAATTTGCACTAGACAAATTCCCGTAAAAGTCGTCGAAATGAAATAGAAAAGCCCGGCCGAGAAGGCAAGTGTTGAAAATAACAAAAAGTGGTAAAATGTGATTGGGAAGATGGGTCAAACTAGCACTCATCACGAACAAAATAACGATTTGATCGACGCCCCATTTTTATCACCCCTTGTCGTCGGGGCCTGGCTGAAACAAATCAAAGTCGAAAACAATAGTGCACGAATAACATAATCAAGAGGAGAGGATCACGTTCCTGCTCGAGTGCTCCCACATGTCGCATCCAATATGCCGCGTCGGTAAATCCGAAAACCCATTTTTTTCCTGATTCATGGTAATCCGTAGCCGGCGACTACGGGCTCTTCTACAAACGAGTACACGGGCATATGCCGTAATAAATATTTGACGGGCGTGTGCGGCTCCAATTCGAAGGCGAGAACGGGCTCGCATTTTTTTCCTCCTCCTCTCTCTCTCTCTCTCTCTCTCTCCCTCTGTGTTTCGCCTCTTTTTTTCCGGGAACGGCATAAAAAAGTTGTGACACTGCGAGCAAGGGATGCGTTTTCTATTACACCGTGATTGTTTATTGACGAAGTGGACTCGCCGGACCTTATACAAGTTTCGGGTCAGGACATCTATTACTTTGTTGTTTGCTTCTTTCGGAGCGCAGGAATCGCCGGGGGTACGAGTTGTTCTATGTATATATATTTGCCTTAAATTCCCGTGCCGTGACCAGCCGACATAAAACCGACGGAGGGTGACCCGCTCCGGCCAAAGCGAGACCGAGTTATAAGGGTAGGTAGCTCGCCCCGGCCGAGAGACAAGGACGGACTGGCGCAGAAGCGAGAAGTAGTCTGAGCTTGAAAAAGAGGAGGGGGGTGGGGGAGGGGGCGGCCGAGGGAGAGTCCAGTTTTGTCCCATGTGTGCAATGGTCACAGCCATAGATCACGCAATATCAGTTGTCAGCCTCGGCGAACGGATCTGGACGTACTTCAACTGGAGACCGAGTATGTATGTGTGTGTGTGCGCGCGCGCGCGCGACCAACTCCAAGTATCCCAGAAGTGCGAGTGATGAGCCCCGCGAGACCCCGCAAAAAGCCGTCGCGCACACACACGTACAAGCACGCGCGACAGTCGAGCCCCATGTATGTAAACTCAGAAACACTCCCCCGCCCTTCTCAAATGTCCAGCCACTTTCACCTTTTCTATTTATTGAGCCGAGCACATAAAAAGGAATATCTAACGAATTCCGATAATTCGACGTCGCAGTCCGACTTCTCCCCTCCTGCCTCTCCTTTCACTTCGTTTCATTTTATTTTTATATCACTTTTCCTCCCCCGCGGTTCCCTTTTTTTTTCTTTTTCTTCTTCCTTCCTTTTTTTTTTCTTTCCTCCTTTTTTTCCGCCTTTTTTATTGCCCAACTCCTCGGACATCGTTCGAAGCGACTCGACGCTCTCCACGTTGGAGATACTCAAACGCGTTTTCCCTACAGACCGTGAATGCGAAATTTGCCGATTCTCAATTCCGGGCTTGACTTATTTATGCGATTGCTGCGAATCGATGCAAAACAATGTTTTTCTTGTATTAAGAAACAGATTTTACATTGAAATAGATGTGCTCGCCTTTTCGGGCTTAAGCATTTGCGAGAGAAATGATAAATGTTGGGTGAGCAAGAAAGAGGGGCGTTTGACCTCTCGGTTTAATTTGAATTCAAGTTTCTTTTGTGGATGAAAAAATTTCATTTGCAAATTTTATACACAATTCTATTTGCATTTGGAAGTATACTATAAATTATAAAAGTTTATATTACCATCCAAGTCAAATGTTGTTAGATGTAGAATTTGCAAAAAAAAATTACTGTACTTTATAGCTATATTGATGCAAAATCTTTTAGTTCATTATTTCTTCTTGGCAAATAAGAAAATATTGGCAAATATCCTATAATTTTCACCTTACTATCCTTGTAATTCGAGTGGGCGATGATCTACCCTTATAACTGATAAATTTTATAAATTTATCATCTATCAAAATGTTCTTTCGACTGATAATTAATTAAAATACCACATCAATACGATTTACGTCAGCATTGTTACATAGTATAGTAAATTTTGTTGTACATATATTCTACTACCAATTTTGTTTTAAATTATTCAATTGCTAATATTAAAATTTAACCCAAATACTATATCGACCCTTTTGTTCTTATTAAAATAAGAATTACAAATATTTGCAATTCATAATTATGCCACATTACAATACAAACGATCACATAAAAATAATGTAATATTAATTACCAACAGTTGTTCGAATAGACCGTATTTCATGCGTGTGGTACAAGTAATTTTTGATCGATATGAGAGACCATTTAAATTAATAAGCTCAAGACTTGAATATTTAAGTGGCTTGATTGCATCCGAGATTTATTAGCCCGCATTTGCATCGTGTGTCTTACTGAAATCTAAAATTAACACTTGTCCCCGTCTGGTCGTCATTGTCGTCAACTAATGTCGTGTGAACGGACGCGTGCTTGCCAGAAAGTTAAGCATATTCGAAGAATCGAAATATTTTCACATACGCGGAGGAAAATTTTCGCATATTTATCGTCATACTTTACAACAAAGCAACGTCTACGACAGGCATCGAAATTTTTTTTTTAAAATAATACTTCGATTCGTTTCAAAGTCAAACTATTGTTTTAGGTGTGTATTGACAATTTGTTTGATAGCATTGTATGGTAATGTTTCATCAAACATAAAATAGTAATATTTCACTGTACACTTTTCTCAGTATAAAGTCTGTGATACCATTTTTTCGCACTCGAATTTTCTTTTATTTCTTTTTTTCTTCATTATTAGAATTTCATTTGATGATCACTTGTTCGCCCAGCTCGAATCCATAATTAATCAATCGCGTAGAATAACCCAGACAAACTACATTGCATTTTAAAATGTTTTTAAGCGCACAACTTGTATCGCATTTAGGTTATTAATATTATAAATAAGAGCCGAGAAAAAGGTCAATATTTATTAACGACCGGATTAAATTATTGGTGAAAATTTCCCGTTATAAAATTCTATTGCCCCGGTAATATACGATTCGTTTTACGACATGTAATTCAATTGCGATCTCATCTATACCGTATTGATTTAACGCGCGCTATAATATTTATTATACGCTGCGACTCTGCATCGACTTATATAACAATTCCTAAAAAATAATTTCCAATCCCAATTATTGCTTATTAATGCAATCTAAAAATAGCCTTATCATTTACACACGATACTTCGGACGTCTTTTTTTTTGTTCATCAATTTTCAATTCGACATAAATAATGGAAAAAAAGAGAAGAAAAATAAACGGCAATTTATCTCGCCAAATTTGATAAGAATACAATAATTTTTGTACGAATATTCTGTTAACATATTGACCTAAAATATTGAGTCATAATTTGCCTTTGCATTTTTCTGAATGAAACTTATCATGTAAATCAATTAAAAAAAAAAGAAAGAAAGAAAGGAAAGAAAAAAAAAAGAGAAATACGCTATCTTCGGATACGCGACACTGCGCAATATAAAACGTGTTTATTTCATAAAAGATAAAAGAGACAGTTAACCAGTATCTTATCAGTCAAATGGAGAAAAATTTGCAAATGGAAGTACAAAATCTTGAGTAATACAACGGGACGGTATAATTTCCTATGGATCCCAACTCACATAATTTCTTATTCACATCTGCATAATCCGCGGCACTATCTAAATGAATGCCATAAGAATAACTGGCTCCGCTCGTGCTGCTAAATTGCAGCCAAATAAATGGCGTTGTAATAGATAATATCGCAGATAATCGATCAAATTATCGCACGAGCCATTAGCAATTAATACAAACGTATGATGTTTTGTCGATGCGTGATGCAATTTATATTAACGTTTTCCTTTTTTTTTTTGTCGGTAATATTCAATTAGATACGTAAATAATAATATAGAAACTATTGCTACAATTTAATGCAATCGAGGAATGAAATTTCTTGGCTCGTTATTGCTAACATAAAAGTATAATTCAAACAATTTAATATATGGTAAATATAACAAAAATATGGTAATTGTGAATGTAATTTATAATTTATAATAATTTTTACCATTTTTACCATATAAAAAGGAAACATATTGTTATACGAATAATAAGGAGACAAGATATTTATTCTAAAATGCCATAAATTATGGTAACCATTGCATGTATTTCTTTTTTCTTCTTGGTGTATTTATTTTTACGAACTTTTTGGCATATGCCTCGTATAAAGCGTCTAAATGTATCATTTCCGTATTGATATACATAGTTCATTTTGCAGAACGCTGCAGACAAAAGTGTCTTTGTATTATAAATGTATCCTAAACATCTTCGTGATGTGTTATTAAACGAAGACATTTACATGATCCATGGGTCTGGTTAAAGCAGAGATCTATCTCAAAAGATTAGACACACCGACGGAATTCACTAAAATTAGCGATAGAAACAATGCACGTGGCCAGATTCAGTCGAGTTAAAGTGCAATTTTGGCCTGCTGCAGTCACACATGTTGTCATACGACTCACTGGCCAAATCATTACGGTATAAAATGGTCATTCGGCTAATTAAATCAATTAATTATTTTAATGGAATATTTAAATTAAAGTTGAGCCACTCGTTTTCGATGCGCAGATTAAAGATGCCCCGAAAAAGCAGATTAAATTTCACGAGTGTAATAAAATTATACGAGTTCAACGTTTCAATATCTCAACTATATTTAACATTATTATTACTCCTCGAAAGCGGAATAAAACAAAATTTTAATTAAAATTAAGTTGAATATTTGAGGATATTATTCGCCCTTGCGACCTTGATACATAAACAGAAATGTTGTATGAGACTTAAACATGTTTACACAGAAAAAAGTTGAAATAAGAACAATACTGTATAACAAACTCTACCACAAAACATATTAATAAAATATTCTGTCACCATAAACTACTGTTGACGTAAGATCTGAACCCAGTTTTTTTCAATTTTACAAAGCTAACATATCACTCTAAATTCACAGCTAATGCACCTACTATCTACATTTGTATACTTAGCAAACAGCTGTTTTATCAAAACGACAAATTCAACTGTTAAATTTCCCGCCACAGCTTTCACACTAAGTATTATAATATTTCAAACATTACTTCCAAAGAAAATCGTATATAATTTAATAAAAACGATTAGGACTAAATTAAATGCTCAAGACTGACAAAGACAAAAATACTCGATAATCAAACTTGAAACAAAAGAACCATCTTCCGGCGCCAAGAGTAAACCATTAACAAATGTTTAACTTTTGCAACAAGTAGAACGAATTGATCCGTAATCCGCGTATCAGACGCTGTTAAACAATTGAATGAAATCAAAATTGGCAGCACGTTAACGGCAAGAGGAAGAGATAAAGAGCGCGTGCCGATAAGAAGCGATGAGATCCGAATCGGACCGCTTTACACGAACGTCGACGTCACGGAAAGACGCAACAATAATGATGAAGGGGGGGGGGGGAATGAAGAAAAAGGTCAGGTTGGTTGGTTGGTAAATACGTACGTCGATGTGACGCATACCAGTGCCACCGTGCTATCTATAGACAACGGTCCAAAACGATCCGCGCCGAAATACAGGCAGAGGAAACTGTTCGCCAGCCCCTTCGGTCCTTTTCTTATGCCATCCCTCCCGTCTTTCCTCCGCCATACATACGAATCATCGACATTACTCTTTCCCCCCTTTCCCCCCCCCTCTCACCCCTGCCACCGTTGTACCGCGCTCGCTCTTCCTATTATCTTCCTCGTCCTCGTCATTTTGCTTTTTCTGTTTAATTTGATGCTGTCATTGCCCTCTCCGTCACTCCTCCCGACTTCGGCGCAGTCTCCGCGGCCATTTCTTTTCCCAATTTGATTTAAATTATAAGTATTCATCCGCGGAGTCCCCGTACTTTTTCCACAAACACTCGAATAACCTTCGACGAAATTGAATTTCTCGAGTATGTGTATAAATCATTTGACTTTCGCCGGCACCGTTGTTTATTCACGAGCGCGAACGTTCCTACACAAATTTCCATACACCGCGGCAAACTTTCGTAACGGAATAAAATTCGCCGCGAGAAATTAACGTAAAATGGCGGAAATTCTTATTCGCGACGAGAAGCTCGGAAACTTCCGCCTAATCCCGCCGCGAACCCCAATGAAAAGTAATAGTTCGCGCGGAAAATGGTGCGGTCAATCTCCGGGATTCTAGGAATATTTAACATGGTAAATAGGATTGGGGAGGCAATCTTGGGGGGGGGGGGTCGTTTTAATCGTTATCTTTCAATACGCGTCTGAGAGCGAGCACCGAACAAATTGCGCATATTTTCCGTTAAATACATGTAAACACGCGAGTGTGGTGGAAGCCGCGTAGCGACGCAGAATGGAGGGTAAAAAAGTTTGCGGTGAAATTTGCCGTAAAATTATTCACGAAAGTCTGATTGCGCTCGAATCATAACGCTCCGTGAATCCGTTCTGCGGGCAAGGGCCTCGGTCGCGTTCGACGTGGAACAGTCGAACCGATGCAGGGGAAAAAAGGTCGATTGTTTTTTTCCCTTTCTGTTTTTCTTCTCCCTTTTTTTTTTTCTTTCGCATCGACTAAATGACTGCGCCTTAACCTACGTGCCGTCGCACTTGCATGTGGGTGCAATCCACGTTATTCGCGAATTCGCGCTGGCTCGTCTCCCGTGAAATTATCCGATTTGCCTCGCATTTTCCGTGGGATACTACTCCGGTAATTTGCAAGAACGACGCTCCGTCAAACCTGATTACCGAAGCAAGTAATTCTCAATCCGAGTGCCATTCATAATGCTTCATTCGAAATCGGTCATTTATTTCGAAGGGTTATGGACTCATTTTGACTGGAACTTCCCGCGTGGAAAAAACATTGTGGCAGAGTCTATGGCAGCACTGTGGCTAAGACTGTGGCATGCGGGAGCCCACAGTCTTGGACACAATAAGCCACACGTGTTGTCGCAATGGATCGACTGTGGGATGTGGCCAGGAGCCACAGTCGAGCCATAGTGGCTAACAAAGCATTTCTATATAAAAAAAAAATTTACTTTAATCCCACCTTGATTTGAACTCCC
>JABFPN010007702.1:0-10016 GCA_022817305.1 Leptoteleia sp. ZL-2020
TTCAATTAAAAAGTCTGAATTTTTAAATCAATTTTAAGCGAATTTAGGGACCGCGTTTTTTTAACACCTAAAAAACGCGGTCCCTAAATTTGCTTGAAACTAATGATAAAACTTCAGTTACATCATTATTAAATAATCTCCCAGATTGAGAAAATGTGCTGAATCAACAACATCAATTAATTCTCATTCATTTTAATAAAAACGAATAACACCCTAATCTAGTAATTAACACTTACGGCATCATCTTAAGCAAGTTTAAATTTTCCGCCAGCGATATTCAGTTATTATTGGTCAAACAGCGAACCGGATATAGCGTTTCAATAACGAAACAAATGGAACATTTCCGCTGAAAATGGGGAAGAAATTTCGCTGAAAATGGGAGCACGTTGAAAATGAGAAGGCTGAAAATGAGAGCGTCGAGTGTAGTACAAATATTTTTATACTGAAAAAATATAAACTTATACATAACCTTAAAAAAATTTATTTCAAAAGTTTACTAAAAATCAGTAAAATTTAGGTAATCACTTATTAAAAAATGAATTAACCTAAATAAAAAAATATTATGCTTCTATATACCATATTATTTTCTGTTGATCAACAAACATTACAAAACTTGCAAGGACGTTGTAACAACATTGAATTATTATAATTCTATTTCATTTGTTATCAAAGAAAATAATCACTTATTTTGTAACATAAAATTTAATAATCTGCCTAATCATGAATATCATTATGCAACATCTTTATGTATTTTAATATTTATTTTATAAAATTTTATATCCATAGATCCTCCCCGGGCATAATTTTATTTATTATATTATTATTACGTATTCATTATCTTGTAATATATTACTTTTATTACTTAGATATTTTATGAAAGAAATACAGAAAATTAAGGTTTAAATTTGAAAAAAAATCCTAATTATTAATTGCTTAAAATAAATAAATAAGAATAATAATAAAAAAACTATATAAATGAATTGTGGATTTAAATTCTAGGAGAGCGTTATGATTTCGTGATCAATGCTGACCAGCCTGTGGGAGCCTATTGGATTCAACTTCGAGGACTGGGTGAATGCGGTATCAAACGAATTCAACAACTAGGTATCCTTCGTTATGCTCGAGGACCTTTCCAACCGACCAGTACGCCACCAACGTATGATTTTGGTTTGCCACAAGGCGTTGTAAGTAACATTTTAACTTTTACAATATAAATCATTATATATTACATTTATTAATATAAAATGATCTCATGTTAATTATAATTTTTTTATATTTTTAACATATGTATGCAAATTTCATAATTATTATACAGAAATTTAAGAAAGACCTTGAATTGAATATCTTATAACATCTACTGAGAAATATGAGACGTTAGTAAATTGTGAATAAAGTAACCTAATTAAATTCTATGTACAATAAATAAAAATGGCTGCAACGCAACAAGATATCAATTTTATGTGAAACTAATTCCTGCAAAATATAAGAAAATAAAAGAATTAAACATTTATTTTTACTTTACCAGGTTCTTAATCCACTTGATGCTATTTGTAATACGCCAAGAGATGATGCGATTTGCGTAAATCAATTGAAAAATGCCAAACACATCGACGAAGGATTGTTGCAAGAGAGACCCGATGTTAAAATCTTCTTGCCTTTTAGGTTCTTATTCTATAGGCCAGAAGAAGTATTCCAACCGAATACATATAACAGATTCCTCGGTGAGCTGAAACAATCAATTAATTAAAAAAATTTTTAAATGAATACATTAATATTAATATATCAATTTTATCGAAAAATAAATTCGAGAAAAAAAACATTCATTCATAAAATATTCACCATCGACATGTAACACTAAATATCATTTATATTCGCCAATGCACATATTAACTTTTATACGACCGTTAAATATACGCCCTAACCTCCAATATACAAAAGTACATCAATGAAAAGTTGGACTTGAGAATTAATTTAAACATTTACATTTCAGTCGCACCAACTGGTGACCACGTCATTTCCCTCGTCGACGAGATTTCTTTCACTTTTCCACCTGCACCGCCACTCTCACAAATTAATGATATCCCCCCAGAACAATTTTGCAACGGAGACAATAGGCCAGCAGATTGTGGCGCTAACTGTATGTGCACTCATAAAGTCGATATACCATTAGATGCTGTGGTAGAAGTCGTACTTGTCGACGAAGGTACATTTTTAATAATAAAACATTCTATTCTGTCTCGCATTGAATTTTATATTGCAATCTGAAATTATTTCACGCAAATACATATATGATCCTAAAAATATATTATGTTAACGTTAACTGCTAGATTTGTGTATTTTTGTTTTTTGTTTTTTGTTTTTTTTTTAACTACGAAGTTAGTATTCTTCACAATAAACATTTAATTATTCGATATTTTATAATATACCAGAGCGAAATTTTGTGGACTTGGAAAATCAGTTTAATTCGCAAAAATATATGCAATGATGAATATATTTTTGCGAATCAAATTATATTTCCGTACCAACAGAATGTTGCTCTGGTCCGTATATCGTAAAATATTGAGTAATTAAATTTTTATTTTAAAGGATATTAACTTCGCGACACTTTTTGCTTAATATATTCTTATTTTTCATAATTTCATAACGAAAAATTTATTTTGCAGTACAACAACCAAATCTTTCGCATCCCTTCCATTTACACGGATATGCATTTAATGTAATCGGTATGGGTCGGTCACCGGACAAAAATGTTAAAAAGATTAACCTCAAACATGCTTTGGATCTTGACAGAAGAGGACTTTTACACAGAGAATTTAACTTGCCACCAAATAAAGACACGATAGCTGTACCAAATAATGGTTATGTCGTCTTCCGGTTCCGCGCTAACAATCCAGGTAATTTAAATTTTAATTATATGTAGATGATTCAATGTACATCCAGGGTCTGTAAATCCTCACCTACTACTAGATAACACAATAATATGAAATTATCGCCAACTGAATCACTTTATTATCCTCTTTATTACCCTAGAGCTGTACAGCTTTCACTATTACCTTCAGACTGTATTCGATCAATTTTTCTCATTGCACGAGCAATAAAACTCTGTATTTTCCTTCTTATATTACATAAGACACCACGTGAAACTTGTTCAAAACGTTTTGGATTACAGTCCCGCCTGATTTATTATAATCTTTGCTTTCACACCGATAACAATTCAACTTTGCGCCCAAGGTGCATTATTTACTATTTGAAAATAAAAATCAATGTTCACAATTAAGTATTATTATTAAATATATTAAAATAAATATAATTTAGTTTAAATGAACTGTAACCATTAAAAAAAAAGGTAATAAATATAAAATGACATATTTCAGGATATTGGTTGTTCCACTGTCACTTCCTTTTCCACATCGTTATTGGAATGGACTTACTTCTGCACGTTGGAACGCACGCTGATTTGCCACCAGTTCCACCAAACTTCCCTACTTGCGGTGATCACTTGCCAGCAATAACACCACCATCATCGACGACATATGGAAGCCCATATAAATGATTAAAGAAAAGTTATTAACGCGGCCTAGGCTTGCCAAGTAGCATCGGTCCAAAGTAATTTGAAATACTAATCACAGTATTTCACCAACAACTTAAAAACAATAGAATATTTTTTATGAAATGGTGTAACTCTTCCTCAAAGTTAAATCTAAATATGAATTAATATGATAATATTGTTCTTTCAAAAATAGTTCTTGATTTCATTGAACCACAATTAAGAACTATTTTTAAAAAGATGACCATAATGCAATAAGTTTTTGTTATGTTTCAAATTATGCTTAAATCAGAAGAAAATGCTGAAAGTATTCTCTGTCAAAACAAAGACGAATTCAATGAAAACGTAATTAATCAGAGCGCGTAAAGTCAGGAAAATTATTTCGTGATGAGATGGATTCTCATTGCATCGACATAAGTCGACATATTTATTATCTTGAGATGCTTCGCGTGCTTCGTTTCGTGATCGCCCGAAGGAGTATTAAAGTATGGGTTTTAAAATATTTCTCCGGGTTACGCCAGACGAAACTGCCATTTTGGTCGACTTGTCGATGACATTAAATTGAATGACCGCACTCCGACCACTGAAATTAGTCATAAAACAATTTGATTTCCAAAATATTTAGTCCTAAATAAAAATTGTTGACTTTTATCACATTGTTATACAATTTTGATGAATAACTCTTTTAACTTGGGACGCATGATAATTGTGGGAATCAAATTAAAGAAAAGTGTTATAAGCAATATAGAAGTTTTAGGTAGTGAACAATCGACAAATCGACCTCTTAATCGCCCGGTGCTATTTAGAATACAATTCATAATTTCAAAGCGACAATGAGTCACGCGAACTATCTCGCTATTGAAAACGTATGAACGTTACTAATCTGCCTATGTTAATAATTTTGTAAATAATATGTAGATTATAGTCACTATGTTTAAATGTATTATTCACGAGAAAACGACGGGAATGAGCGATCGATTCCGCGATGAAATTTCGACGCTTCGATCTACGAAGTAAGTTCAGCATTACAGGCATAATATAAATGAGCGATCCAGCTTTTAACTATAATCGCTCTGGAAATTTAGTCCTATTTTTAATGAAGATAAGCTAATAATGTATTATAACGTGGTTTTATATGTATCTTTTGTACTCATTTTATTGGAATTTCCTTCTAAAGATTTGCATATTTTTTTTAAAAAAATGAGAAGATGAAATTCAACACTAACAGCTCACATTACATCAAACAATTCAATCGACAGTACACTTTATATGCTTTTCTTTGAAAAGCTTTACCAAACACTTCAATAAAAATACAACAGTCTCATTTATTACATATATAACTACACCTACGATGAGTAGTTTTGTCATACTGTACTATGAATAATTCTACAAAAATGTGTCAAAGTATTGTAAATTAATTACAATCACTTAGTTGAGTCAAGATGTTGCATCAAATTTATACAAAATGTTTCTAATTATCCATAAGTTATCTAATAAAATAAATACATGTTTTTAAAATTTGACTGTTTCTTATATACATTTCCACGTCAAATTATTAGAATCTAAGAAACTAGGTATGAATAACTTTGTTAGATTCAAATGTTAATTTTGTATTTCTTAACGTTTAAGTCTAAAGTACATTTATAATAATAGCTCATACACTTATCTAACGATCAAGAATAGGAAAAGACTTGAATTTGCACGGACTTGGATTCAAACATAGATGAATAAACTTGAAACCGAACAGATTTCAAGTAGAATAGAAGACTTGAGTAAAAACGAAACTCTGTTTCTTTTTTCCATCTCACAAGCGACAGATCATTTTGTACTTTTAAATAACAATTGAATGATTACATTTTTTGTACAGATTTATATAAAATATGAGAGTAATCTTTCCTCTTTGATTTTTATCTTTGTATAGGAATTAATTGCATTTTAAAAAATATCTATTACGAGTAAAAAGCGGTGTGGCATCCTCTTAAGATCCTAATGTTATTTAAAAGTGCAAAATAAACCATCGTTTATAATGTGGAAAAAACGGCATTTCACTTTTCCTCAATAAATAATTAATTACAAAAATTTTATTTTTTAAATATTATTTTCCCATGAATAAAGAATTGACTGGTAACACACCGTGACTCTAAACGCGTGGCATCCTCTTAATAGAATTTTGTATTAAATATTTTCTTATCGTCTTTTGATATCTTGCATATATTGTATATTTGTTCTAGACTTTTACAGTACGATGTAATATTGTAAACTACAGTGTCAAAACTTTTAATGTAATATCCCCTGTAAAAAAAATAGGAAAAAACTACTTCGAATTAACTTTTTTTAAAAAAGTTAATTGGAAGTATAATATTTGTATTTATGTCTATTACTTTTTATTCCGTTAGTTAGCAATGAAAAAAAAAGTAATTCCTTCATAGTAATAGAATTTTAAATTCTTGTCGTCTCTGTTTACAAACTACATTAAATTGTATTGATAAGTGGAAATTGAAAGCAGTCAAAATTTTTTATTTTAAGAACGTTCTACTTTATTTTGGAAATTGACAATAATAAATTATATAGAAATAATTATTTCTTCAGCGGAAGTGACCAAATATTATATTACATCGCAGAAATAAGAATGTTTTTAATAATAAAAAAAATTGAGAGTAATAAAATTTCAAATTTATCTTAATTAAGAAAATTATAAATTAAATTTAAAACAATGATTTACATTATACTAATAAATCAATAACGACATCGTTGAATGGTATTATTTTAGTTTTATAATTTTTAAAGTATGTACATTGATATTACTGTAACAATAAAAACTGAAATATATTTCTACATATATATCGTTTCTTAATTCCTTCTGTTAATAACAAATAATCGATCTAAAGTATAGTACAAGCTCCCATTTTCGTTCTGTTCGAGACAATACATTTTATTTTTAAGGTGAGTAAATTTTATTTGCGTTGCGAAAATTTTATAAGATTAATGTATTATAATAAACAGTTTTTAAAATATTTACTGTTTTAGATCGTTCGTCTACCATATCTTGTTTATATCTATTTCATTATTTGTATCAATGTACACTTTTATAAATAAAGTTGTTTTGTAATAAAACTGATTTTTTATGACTCTTAATACTTAAGAATTTCACACAAATCTATTATTTGAAATTATAACTAAACTAATGACTCTCAAGACAGTGGGGAGTCATTTCAAATGCAACTTTAATTGATTTGTGCATTCCAGGGTTGTCCCCATTTGTCTAAATGTAACTTTAGTAGATAATATTGTTCTCAAAAACAACGTTATTATATAATTATAATTATAAATATAAAAGTATCCCCATAAAAATCTATTTATGTTTTAGGAAATATAGAACAAACTTTAGTTCCACTAAATTTTTATTTACGATACATCGTTGTTTATATTCTTAATCACCTGTAACTGAATTTGTAATAAATTAAATAAGCAATAATCATATTTTATTGGCTTATAGATTTATATTATTTATTAGTTAATTATTAATATTAAAAACACATAACTAGTTGACATCGTTTTTGAAAAACAAACCTGCACACAAAAGTTATCTTTTTAATCTTCTGGTTGAATATACTTTGTAACGGAATTGTAATGCTCTCCAAGACCATACATATAACGATGGTAAGTTAAGGTGATTTTCTTACTATCTTCAAATTCCTCACCAATGATATACGGTGCACTAACTGCTTGAATTACTTCAATGGGACATTGAAGAACTCGAGACAGTACTTGCAACTAAAAGATTAATACAAATAAAATAAATCTTCTTAGAATGGAATTATCATTATTCCATAATTACATATGATGTTTAGGACTTCATAATTTTAAGTATTATTTTTACTGTCCTATTGTTTTAAAAATTGATTTACTGTTAATACCTCTACATCTCCACCCCAGGCAGAAGTTTCTACTATGTTTGTACAGTATTTTTCAAATTCTTCTGGTGATAAAAGATTATTTGAATCAGGATTGATTAAGAATGGTAAATAGTCATTCATATTTTCTCTTAAAAATTTGGCAGTTTTCATTCGAAGTTCTTCAAGTCCAACAGGTGATTGATTGTTAATTTTTAATTGATGTGCAATTGCATTGTATAGGCTGAAATATTTTATCCATTAATAAAAAGTAATAATTTCCTTTTTTCATTTCTTTAATCCTTCCTGTTACTATTCTTTATACCGAAAGCTTATCAGATTAATTATTAATTTTAATTGTTACATTTAATTTTTATTATACTGTTTCTTGACTTGCATAAAATGGCATTAATTAACAACATAAGCATGTAATTACATTTTAAAGTAAATGATGGGAAATATACAAAAATATAACTAACAAAAGAGAAACAACAATAAATATTCATTAAAAAATTTAAAATATAGACCAACCAGTGTCCATCACTAGGTATTTCATAAACCATTAAACCTCTTTTTAAGAGAATAGATTTTATTTCCTCCGTTTCAACATTTCTTTTTCCATATTTATTCTCTTCCTCTGCTTCCAATATGCGTCTATTTCTTTCTTCTTCTTCTTTCATTTTTTTCTCACGTCTTCGTTTAGCTTTAGATACTTTTTGAGAACTATTAATTTCAAGATTTTTTTCTGGTATGTCATTAGTTTCAAAATGTACTAGTTCAGTAACACCTAAACCAGGGTCTATATTTAAATGAGACAATTTAAAATTGGCCATTTCTTCATCTTGTTTCTTATCAAGCTCTGATTCAAGTTTTGTTATTTCTTCGGATACTTCTTTTTTCTTTTTTTTATCTCCCTTACATATTGACTTTTTAAGAGTTTGAATTTGTGCTGAAAAATACAATCAATATTATTGTTTGCATTATCCTTCAGGATATCAACATTGAGTGGATTATAATAAAGAAAAATAATATAGAAATAATAATAGAGAAATAACTCCATAAACATTCAAGAATAATTTGTTTAGATACAGTAAGGCACAATGAGCTTTATAATCAGTTTTTAATTTGTAAATATTTTAAAAAATAGAATATTTATGCTTTTAATTCAATTATAACAATAGAAGAAGAAAAACAAACAAACAAATAAAAATGTATAAGGACAATACAAATATGTATTTTTAATTTCATTTTACCGATTATATTAGCGTTAAGAATTCTGTACACTGATGTGTATGTACATAAATTTCCTATTAGACACGGGAAAAATTTTTGCAATAATTTTAAATATTTATTCCTCTTAGTGTATTGATAAGACAATAGAAACAAATAGTATTAATTAGAAATTATTTAAAGTTCTACACACCTTTTAATTCTTTTCTTTCTCGTTTATGTTTTTGTATTAATTGATCTTCTGATAAAAGTTCAATTTCCATATTAACTGTTACGTAGGTTATGTTGTATTTTCTTCAAATTAATCACAGGAGATACTTCTTAGACACCTTAAAGAAACCTGTACAACTTATTTTATTGAATGACAGTTGTTCGAAAAAAAATGATAAAAGCATAATAAATTGTTTATGTATGATCATAAATGAATATTATTATAAGTAAATCAATTCAATAAATCAGTCAGTTTAATTGTCCAACCCTAAATTTATAATAAAAGTTTCGTATTTTATGATAATAATTTATAATGAAATAAAATTAAATTATCAATATTTAATGTACATTATTTACAAGAAATGTAAGTATTTATTCAATAATACTTACTTTTTATTAAAAAGTAAATCTCCTTGCAGACAATTAAAACAAAAGTTGTATGAGACAAAAGTGTGCACGTATTGTATTTCATAAATTATAAAATAAACATTTCACTGATCCTTAATATAAAATCTTGATAGCTCTGAACAGCTTAAACTAGAATTTGCTGGAATTTCTGCTCATATACACATGTTTATACAGACGCACGCCATCTATCAGACAGGTTCTTTAAAGTGATGTGTAAGGCCTGTAGTCACGGATTAAGTATATTTTTAATTTAAAATAATATTAATTATTTTGTAAAATAATGACCAGGCAGCCATTCTTTAGTACCGGGAGAATAATAATGTCTATATAAACATAATTATTGAAAAATACTGAAGAAAAATGGTGTAAATAAGGATTTTTAACCATTTCATATATTTGAAATCAGTTCACATTGCTTTTTGTTGTTTTTCTTCTAAATATATAATATAATCCATAAAATTATGATCCACTTCATTTTTATATTCAAAAAAATCAAAAGCAATGCTTTTAATTAATAATTTTACACATTTATTTAAAGAAAAATTATGTAATAAATATAAATTTTAAAATAATTTAAAAACATTGAACAATTAATCAATACTATGTGTATATTATTCAATGGCAAAAAATAATTTCATTATAAACTATTCTATAATCTCAAAACAATCGAATTCATCATTAATAAAAGATGTCTTGTTAAATTTATTTGGAATCAAGTAAAGTTTTGA
>JABFPN010007703.1:0-10015 GCA_022817305.1 Leptoteleia sp. ZL-2020
TTGTAGGTGTGCACGGACGTAATCTGACATGTAATCGTAATTTCAATTTGAGCATCATGAAGAGGAAAGTTTTCTCAACAAAATGAAAAAAAATTTCATCCCGTTACGTTAATTTTTAAGGAAGATACGTTAAATTTAAAATGGGTCTGCAAATGGTGTCGGTTTTGGGTATTGTACCGCCAACATTAGCGTTAACCAATGTGCATCACGAGGAGGTTGTTGGTCGGAATTTGCACATCATTTGGCCCTGATCGGCCAAAATTTTGGCCAAAATCGGCCCATTTTAGGGCCAAATGACGTGCAAAATCCGACCAACAACCTCCAAGTGGTGCACATTGGTTGACGCTAATGTCGGTACAATACCAAAAACAGACTTAATTATCTTCCTTAAAAATTAACGTAACGGGATGAAATTTTTTTTCATTTTGTTGAGAAAACTTTCCTCTTCATGATGCTCGAATTGAAATTACGATTACATGTCAGATTACGTCCGTGCACACCTACAAACTTTGAAAATTTTCTGTAAAAAACATGTTTTTCATTTTCAGTGGCATGGAGTGGGGCAAAGAGGGGGATTTAAAATTTGTGATATGCACCTTAAAGAGAAAGCTCCAACCTTCAAAATGAAGAAAAAAAAGTAAATCCGATTAAATTAACGAAGTTATTGCAGTTTGAAAATTGTTAATTTTTCATCGGCGCAAAGTGACCTTTTTTTTTGCTTAGTGTATTATTTGTATTATGTTGTGCGCTTATTACTTTCATTATTAGAATTTAAAAAATATTTTATATTAAAAATTATATAATTTGTTATATGATTATATTATTGAAGTATAACTGAAATTGTATGATTGACAATTATAAAATACTTCCTATCTGTTTAGTCAATTAATTATACACTCTATTAATCTAATCAGTAATAAACATATTTTTCTATCATTTTAATTTTGTAATAGGCTAGATAAAAGTTAAATAAAATTTATCTTTAAGAGTTGTGAATTATTATTTCTATAAATACTTCTATATTACCTTAATATCATGCCTCATAGATTTTTAAAGATATCTGTTCTGGATTTCAATCTTGTAGTATTGAAAAATGCAATACATACATTTCACCAGCGTATACTTTCTGAGAGAAAGTATACACTGAGAAAAATAAAATAATAATAGTTGCTATACTTTCTGGCATTCTGAGACTCTATGCTCTAATGTTAAGAACTTTGCCAGACAGTCTAGTAAACGGTGTCATTTTTTCAAGTACTAATTATCAGAACTGTGGTACTTCTTGTCACATTGTCGAGCATTATTTTATACAGGAACACATAGAGTCCAGGATTACTATATTATTTTTCTCAGTGTATAAGGAAGTAAAATTCAAATTGTTTCAATCAAATCATCTACTTTTATAATTCCGCATCACGCTAACTACAATTACTACTGCTGTCTGTATAACTTGAGTTGGATAACTTGTAATGTTACTAAGTTGAAAATTATTTAGGTAATTAATTTAACCTGCGAAGTCACAGATAATGTTAATCTAAATACCATCTCATTTACTATAATTATGACACTTCGAAACGATCAAGGCGAAGATTAGTATCGAATAAGTACTTCTAATTGTACATTAATAATTACACTAATTGAAGTAATATTTAATTGTTTTATATTGAATTATTTAAAATAATTCATAAACATAATTGCCATATTATTCGAAGCTATGAGCATACTAATTTGCTGGATTATAAATTACTTAAGTTAAAATCAACATATATGACACGATTGTAAAACTATAATAATTAATCATTTTGTTCAGATATTTTATCTAAATAACATTCAGTCGTACAATCTGAATAATTCAAGTGGATCTTACTTTTCGGTAAAGTACTTTCCTATGAATTTGTATACTCACGGTAGTTTTAAATATAATTATTAAAAGGTTTTCACATATCTATTAAAAGCACTCTGCAGTGAAGTTAAAAAGGATTGTAGAACAATTTGGTGCATCTCATAATACACACTTTACATTTAGAATGAGTAAATTGAATTATCCACTTTAATATGCATGTATAGCCTCCACATTTAGCTTCCTAAGTACTAAAAATATACAAATTACGGAAAAGTTCAATAAGATAATTTAACGATAAAGTGAAATTCTTCCACAACGTGTAGAGTTTGTTAAAAGAGTAATGCAAAATGTTATAAAAGATCGTGTAACCTGCATTATAATTGTGTTAAGTTATAATGAGATTAATAATGTTTACGTTATTGGGTTAATTTTTAACGAACGAAATGAAATAAGAAACTGAAGTCTGATTAAAACCGCATTACTAATCTGAAATTTATATTTTAGTTGAGAAGCTGATATGCGGTCATTAATGTTGTAACATAGTTTCCAATGCAAAGCTTGGATAATAGTATGCACATCTACCCTTCTTGAAATATTTATTCACCAATTAAATATTACATGATTATTTAAAATTTCTCAAACCTGAATATACTTCAATATATATTTCAATAGTGGGTTGGTATAGTTCATATAATGGACAATTATCTGCGATGAAATATTTATAACGATTCCTAGAACCATTCATTACTTAGTGAGCTTACCGAAGTTGCTTCCATAGTAACAATGTAAATATAATATTAGCTTGGGGAAAAAGAAATACATCATCTTTTCGCTAGATGGCTGTAGCGGTGTATATCTCTTAAAATATTGATCAAACAAATTCAGACATGTGCTCGTTGAAAAAGTGACATTTCGTACTAAAAAACTTCTTTTACAGTTTTTCGACGGGTCGATTCAGTTGCGAGTTATAGGATGTAAAGGATAAAAGTTAGCAAAAAGAAAATTCAGTTTATTTTACAATTTTACTTTGTTAAAAGCAATGAAGTAAGTTAAGCGGCTGAAATTGTGAATGGTTTTTATGGTCCCTGTACTGTCACTGTCAATTACGCGCAATTTTGGTTTCGTTTTCGATGTTAAAGATGCACCTCGCACGGACAGCCTCGTCGTCGAAAATATCGATAAAATCATGAAAGTGGTTGAAGTAGACCAGCATGTTAGCAGTCGTAACATTGCCCAGGATCAAAAGATCGACCACAAAAAAGTGTTAAGCCATCTGCATAAAGCTGAATTAAAAAAGAAGCATAATGTTCGGATGCTTCGCGAATTGATGTAAAAAACATGATGGATCGAGTTTCCATCTGCAAAGTCTTGAACGGAATCGACCTATTTCTTAAACGGATGAGAAATAGATGACACACGACAATATTGTGCGAAAACGATTGTGGTCAAAGCACGGTGAAGTGGCTGAAACGGTGTCCAAACCAGGGCTAAGCGAGGAGGGTTTTACCATGCATTTGGTGGAACCGAAGAACAATCATCTACTGAAAGTTGTTTCCATATGGCCAAACATTAAATTCGGACCTTTACTGTCAACAATTGGACCATTTGAAGCTAAAGATTGACCAGAAGTGGCCAGAAATAACCAACAGGAAAGGTGTTGTATTTCACCAGGATAATGCCAGACCACACGCGTCTATAGTAACTCGCCAGAAACTCCGGAAGCTTGGTTGGCAAGTTTTTATGCATCCACCTTATAGTCCGGACCTGGCACCAAGCGATTACCACCTTTTTTTATCATTGTAAACTTTCTTAGTTATAAGATTGTGAAAATCGCTTAGGCGAGTTTTTTGTTAATAGAGGGACTGGGGCTTTTACGAAAGAGGAATTGAAGTTATCTTTAAAATGGCAACAGATTACAAAATAAAACTGTGTTTATTTGACCTGAATAATGTCTTAAAATAAACGAAAAATAATGAATTTCTTTTACCTCAAGCTAATATTATGATGAAGGTCAACAAAACAATATTAAATTAATACGAGTTTCGTAGCATTGAATGTTGTTTAATTAATTAATGCGTTAAAAAATAATCTTCAGAGAAAATTTAAAATATTTCTTTGTATTAATATTTTACAATTATTATTAATATTTTTATTATGTTTAATTCAATTAATTTAAGTTTCATCCAACAATTTTATGATAAAGAGCATTAATAAATAAAATATCTTTTATGATTATAATTTGGATTAATCTTTAATAGAGCTAATTAGCAGGGAGCTGAAAGGGTGATGTCGCCTGATAAGGCCCTTGATAGGAAAGCCGAAATATCTCTGGATATCACCCGGTCAATTCCTATTATAGATTTTACTTCATTTTTATTTTCTCGTATTGATTAAAATATAATATATATTCCAATGTTCTTTTGATTACGCGTAATCCGATTACGGTTTGATTACTTTAGAACTGTTAGTGAACGTTAAGGTTTTTTTGCAGATGCGTAACCAGAGCAACAAATTACACTGACTTCGTATACAGAAACCTCAAGTTAGGAAATTCTTGTATACCTTTACCTCAGGGACACTACTTAACGATGTCATTCATTATTAAAGTAATACTTTGATGTAAAATCATTTATTATAATCAATACTTTTTCCTAGAATTATGAATATGTTTCTTTGAAATTAATTGTTTTTCCAAGTTATAACAAATTAACGTTAAATATAATTATTTCCACAAAATATTTTTAGAAAAAAATACACACTTCGGTGATACATCAAATTTTTCATATTTGGATTGTATAAAGAAACCGAGGGTGCAATATTTTGCGACCGATTTATATTTTGTTGTGAGGACGATTGCCTATCATCTTCGGCAAGTGGCACAGTCGTTCTTTATCGGAAAAAGTGCTTTCATTCTTGTTGCACAATGTGAGATATGACGGCTGCAATTCATGTGTAGTTCAAGTAAAATTGTGTATAGAGCAAATTTATAAATTAATTTTACTGTAAAATAAACTGAAAAAATCTTTGACAGAACTTCAGTTTAGTAGTTTATGTTGTATAATTGACTAAAAATATAATTTGGTGATTTAAAGTAATATTCTGTGTACATCAAATTATAACTATTTTTATAACAAAATGGTTAAAACATTAAAAAAGTCCCTTAACTTCTTATCTTAAATGTCATCCATGCAATATTTTTCTTTTTCATATACAAATTCCTTTTGCATATGTATAACAAATAAAATAGGTCAAGCAGTTCACGATTGGTCAATATAAATGATGCTTATTCAGGGTAATTATCAATGAAAATAAACTATATTCATTAACGAGAAGTAAAAATAGAGCACAAATAAATCTAACGAGTACTTAAGAGAAGTTAGATTGCAGAGTGAAAAATAAGAACACTTACCGTAAAATAATGCTTCGGGTACTGTTGAACTTTCTTCAAACACGGCCTCCGAAATGTAAATCGTAAAAATCTGATATTGGATGCATCGTGTGGAAGGCGAAGTTGGTGAAAAAGTACTCCGCGTGCCACGTCAATAAGTATCTGTCCTCTGGTCTTGAAGATGATCGAAACGATCTTCGTGAGCTACTATTACTCAAACTCCTATCGGCAGAATTCTTGTAAATTAAAGGACGGTTCAATAATTCTTACGGCCACTTGAGAAGACTTCTGGAACTCAGTACGTTCTAGCCGAACACAGGGGATTATTTTTCACGGGATGTCAGATATGGTTTCGGTGTGCCAAAAGTGCCTACCAATAGATTGCCTCGATGCTGCTAATTATATTTCCACTGCTGCTCCTGAAATTACCAATGCGTTTGGAGTTATTTATTTTCATAAATAAAATAATATTTAGAAATACTTGACAAATTTTTATATTTGAGTATATTACAAAGTGATTTTTCATTTCTCTTAGCGTACAAAAATTGTTCCCAAAATTAATACAGACGTTTGGATATATGTTCCTTTAACTCGAGCCTGACTTAATTTATACTAATTCTCGCTTTAAAATTCTTTACACGTTGGTGTATAAAGTAGCTGGCGTAAAATTTGTACATGTTAAATGAAAATTTACTTACTGTGCTAATGCCATGCTATTCAATAATATTAAGTGAATGATATTAAAGTTAAATACAAACGATGAATAGGTTAGTTAAACTGATAAAAATATTAAATTAATTTAATGAAACAATTAAATAAATTAGTTTCCTTTTAATAAAATATTTACAAAAGGCAATTGATGTTAGGAACAATCACACAGTCGCTAAAAAAATAAGTTTTTCGTTCGAGATCCGTCGACCAAAGAGAGCGATAAATTTTTTAATGTGCTTTGAAAGAATGTATTGTTACACTTTACTGAGAAGTGAAAACTTTTACGTTTCATCATTCATTATAAATGTGCTATATCTGTACATGCACAAAGTGGAAGTTGTAATTACCGCCTTTCCATATTTTACGCTGTGTTAATTTCTCTATACCCGTTCTACTATATTTTGCCTTTTTTTTTGTTATTCCATTGTATTTATTAAAGCGATTTATTTGATACAATAGAACGAGATCTGATTTCACGATTGACAATACAAGGCAAAGAGAGAAAATATATGCGAAAAAACTATTTTTTAACTTGAATTCTTATTTTTGCACAAAGAAGAGTGTGTTGGAAAAATGAATTTAATCGAAAAAAGCAAGGCAAAAAAATATTGAGAGGGAAACGACTTGTTTGAGATAAAAATACATAACTCGTCATCGAATAAACGTTTGTTTGTTGAACAAATAAATATTTTTACTTCGAAACAGTAACAGTATTGTCAGGCGGGGTCAGAATTTCACATACATAATTCACAAAAATTTTACGAGTTGCGAAACGTCGTTACGCGAAGAAAAGCATTCAGAGACGAGTTACGTTCGCATCTGAATTGCAGAGAAATTCCAGTGCCCGGTGTATAAACGTGCGCCAAAATTGATATCAGAATGAAATCGCGATTCAACACTTCACTTTATAAGAACGAATGCGGAAAGATGTTCTGTGGCAATATTTATCGATTTGATGTACCCTAGTAGAAAATTACTATGGCACACTGTAAAAAAATTACCACTTTATCGCGAGTCCTGTATTTTGTATTTGTATTTTGCCTAAACTGACACAAAGCTGTTAATATTAAATTTATACATAGATAATAACGCAGATTTATCTAATTTATTATTACATTAATTGCCAACGATATTACACTGAGAGAAATTTACATAGGACAACTAAACTTGCATAGTTATAAAGTGATTAATTATCACAACTAGAAATGTAATTGTAAACTGTAGGAGCTAAAACTATTTTCACTGCAATTCTGTTTTATAGTTAATTTTGGGATCAACAGTAAACAAAATAACTAACGAAAATTACTAAATAGGTTTCTTAAGAGCATTTAATTAAAAATGTTAATTCGGAGATTTGTTTTATAGTCTTATTAATTTGTTTATATTTTATTGCAATATAAATAATACATATATATATTTTTTTTAATTCTATAGTTTTAATAGTTAATAATAGTTTATCTTTGTTTCAGATAGATGTCAGTTTTTCAATAAAAGTTACTGATTTTTAAAAGCAAAAATGTCGGTTTGAAGTACAAACATAACATTTAAAATTGATGACTTTGCTTTTAAAAACAATAATATTTAATCAAAGATTGACATGTATCTAAAACAGAGTTAAAAACAGTAATATTTTCTGTTATATCTTTCTCCGTGCATTAAATATTGGACGAAGTAAACTGCGCTATATTCTGAAAGAAATATGACTTAAAAATTTACTGTTTAAATGAAACAGTTTACTACTTTTAAATGTAATGGAGTTATATTTATGTGCAAAACACATTAATTTCTCTCAGTGCAGTTGTCTCTGAAATCACGTCTATTATTGCAATTGCGATAAAGGGACATTTTTCTCAGTGCAGTGAGGTTCTGTTTATGAATGAATACACTGAGAGATATGTTACTGGTATTACAACTATAATCCGTAATTAAATTTGTGCTTGACTAGATTTCTTGTCGTGGCAACTCTGTTATCTTACGGACTAAATTATTCAAATGCAGTAACTAGCATTGCTGTAAAACTAGCTGTAAAACTAATATTAGGCAGCCAAATTTAAATTTTTTTCTCGGTGTAAGTGTAACCAAGTTAAAGCATTAAGGTATATCAGATGTGCAACAATAATAACCGTAAACTGTTAATCTGATAAGACCCTGATCGGATTTCCTGATCAGATATACATATAAGCTGTAACGTATGGGCGATGTAATGGCCCCGATCAGAATTACCTTTAAAATAGCTGGAATCTAGTTTCCTGGTCTAACCACATCAATATGTATGTAACGAGGTTACAATTATAATGATCCAATTTCAACCTGATTATAATACACCGAATCAAACAGTCTACTATTTATATTTCTAGTCTTGGCAAATTAATTTAAGACAACGGTCTATTTGTCCTGACTTAAATTTCACAAAGATAATTAATGTGTCAAACCTGGGAACATGTAAAAGTACGAAACTAACAACAAGATTGGCCTGTATTACTATCAGAAATAATCCTAGATGGATCGATAACGACTAATGGATGTTACTTGTCGAATTAACCATCGTTAAAATTGCCTTGTCCTTACTTGAGAAACAGCGAAAGTATTATTTAAACGAGACCGAACTTCATACGAATTTGGCATAGTTTTTTTTCAAAGCATATATTTCTGACGAGCAAATAAGACACTTGCAATGAAATTTGAAAGAAGAGTTATTTTCTACATACATTTATAAAAAAATAGCAATTTAAATCCCACCAAGATTCGAACTCACGATCCACGAGACAAGCGTCGTACCACTCGACCAACTACGACACCTGTTGATACTGAAGTTCCAAAAGACACTCGCACTATTCAACTGCAATGTCGTTCCACATTTATCGTGAATGTTCGAATGGTAAAGCGCTTTTATTACATCTAAATCCCATAAATTAACCGCAATTATTAAATATGTGGCTTTGCGTTTTTAATTTTGCAGTAGTGTGGCGGAATCTGCAGTAACCGCGGTAAAATCTATGGTCCACGACAAACTCAGCGGTATTTTACAGTGCTATAATTTGAACCACGGTATTTTTTATTTTTCCACGCGGGTTAATAATCAATTTATTGACTATTTAAATTCTCTGACTCTGATGGAAATAATTGTTAATTACCCTAACGACAAACCGATCTCTAATATCGTCGGATTCAATTTTCAACGATTAACGCTCGTCTAATATTGTAAAGTTTATAAAACCAGCCGGTAGAATGTAATAATGTCTTCGACGAGAGTCAATTACGCGAAGAAATCCGCTGGATTTGTATTTCTTGATATAGTTTTGAATGTGGAATTCGACGTGAGATATGTGCGTTCATTTTTCAAGTTTGAAATTGAAATGACTGCCTTGATGCAGCTCGAGGCGAAAGCCCGGCTTTTTTCTCGTCCCGAAATTCGAAATTGAAATAATAATCGTCGGCTGCGTCAGTTATTAAACTGGCGACTTGAAGCTCGAGCTTTGGGGATGAAATAAAATTGTCCCGGGATTTCTGCGGCTGAGGGAGCATTATTTTTATTGCGTCGTAAATTTGTATTTACAGCTCGAAAAAAAATTGACGCTCCATTTATTAAGTCGAATAATAACATTTATTAATGTGAGAATATAATGCGAGATTATATACTTGCATTATGTTAGACTAATGCTAGTAAGTGTTTTAAAATATCGTCGGAATATTTCTCATGTTTGAATTTCTTTCGAAGAATACAAAATTGTCACCGCTTTAAATATGTTAGAATAAATAACCAAAGTAATCGTAAATAAATTTCTTGCTGATAAAAACACTATTAAACATTTATCGGGGAACATATTTACACTTTAATTATTATGAAAAATTCATCGACATTACTTTTCACATTTAAATGTTTTCTCCGCTGAAACGACATTAAGGGAAATAAAATTTTCAACTGTTTTGTTGACTTTAAAATCCATTAATACACTGAGAAAAATGAAATAGTATATTTATCAATAAATTCTGGGGTATTGAACCTATATGTACTCTGTAGGTGTAACTGTAATAATTTATGGAAAAACTAAGTATATGTAATGCATACAGTT
>JABFPN010007704.1:0-10015 GCA_022817305.1 Leptoteleia sp. ZL-2020
TTTTTTTTTTTTTTTTTTTTTTTTTTTTTTTTTTTTTTGTTACGTAAATGCACTTTTCAATTGCCTTACAATTCGAATGAAGTATGACATTCTTGTTGTTTCAGTTAATGTGCAATTTAATTGTTACACTTGCGTTACATAAATTGATTGTATCTCGGTTTAACTTAGACTCAAGTGTTTTTGTTTACGTTCGCACAGATACTCGGTAACTTATTAATGAATAGTTACAAATTTTATTGCATTTTCTATAGCGCGTTTTATGCAACAAGTGCGATCCCATTTTACGTTGAATATTGTCACTAATTATTGTAGACACGATGCAAATGAAAAATATATATTAACAAATGTTTAAAACTTAACGATAACAGAACGATTAAAAAATTATCAAAGATATGTATAAAAATAAAAATATATGAATAATGAATAAAATCGGGAAAACAGAAACTGAGTTAGCTAAAAATTATTTATTATGATTAACCATTGATAATAATTGATGACTTATATCCTAACACTTCCTTCCTACATTTACACTGAGAGAAAAGAATATCAATTTTCCATTAAGTTTACTAGTTAGGCATTATACCTGCAGAATATCATTATATGGCAAACTAAATTATGAACATTTATTAAATCAGATTATTAAAAATTGTAATTCCATGTAGTTTTGTACAATTTGACATTCTGTTTACGAAATGTCATTAAATCAAAAAATCACTGAGCACAAAAACAAACTTGTGATAAAAAACACCAAAATAAGGTCTTTGTCACTGTTTTATCACTCAGTTTGTTAATTTTATTACTCAAACTATTAAAATAAAATTAATGCAAACTTCCCTTGACGTGTATTATTCGTTTTTGAACATACGTTTGAAACGTACATTTAAAATAGTAAAAAGAGGTGTAAAGTTATTTCGATCAATTATCCTTTAAATATACACAAGAGTCTATAAATTTATCGCGATAAGCACGTGTTGAAATTCACAATTTCGTTTCATTCGCGTTAAAAGTTACGAGATTATTACTATTATTTAATGCAGAAAAACCTAATTATCCCCCAGCACAAATTTTACTGCGTTAAAAATATTTGCATTTTATACTGTATATAATAACATGCATAAATAGACCATCCATAAAATATGCGAATAAAAATTGCACATTTATTGTGGTCAGTAAGAAAAGTAATTTTAGGATGAAAGATGTGCATGACCTAGTTTATAAATGGGTTTAATAAAGGGTTCAATAGTTAAATATTTTTATTAGAGATAGACCATAATCACTGTAATTCGAAGTCAAACAAACAAATTACTACTTCAGAATAAATTCTTTCATTTATTAGAATATTTTACTTGAAAATCTGTTCAATCAAATAATTCATTTTAACTTAACATTCATATTTGGCACTATTGCGCGCGCATTTGATCTAACAGCTACAACTTCACGTTGAGCTTTACATTTTAATAATGAATTCCAAATTGCCAGAATCAAAATAATCCCACAGCAAAATACATTTTTGAAGCAAAGAAATTTCTGAAATTTCATACAGTAGTATATAAATTTTTATATTATCCTCGATTTTTCAACGCGAACATGAAAATGCAGGATAAATTATTAGAACAATATTCTTAAGTTGTAAATTTACGGGCCAATTTTAATTTCACCGCGTCTAATACTAGAAAATATTCTGTAAATTCACAAAAGTGGTTTTCAGTGTACTATACGCTAAATTTCCCATGTAAACGAACTTTGTGATAAAGTATAATAACTTTCGCCCAACTTTTCCTCCGAGCACTTTAAACAAAACGTTTAAAACTGCATTAAATTTCATACCGTGTACCACTTAAACATATTTTTATTGCATGAATGAACCTGATTTATAATTCAATATTCCGAAAAAAAGCTTAAAAAATATAGCTACACCGGGGAGAAAAAATATCAATATTTAATAAAAAGTTTACTAGCTTGGCATTATACTTGCAAACTACCATTACGTGGTAAACTAAATTATTAACATTTATTAAATTAGTTTATTAAAAGTTGCCAATTCGCGTTGTTTTGTACAGTCTTTTAGAAAACTGATTTATAACTGGTTTATGAACGACATAGGTTAGCGACACCTAGTGGACAAAACATAAAAGAATCAGATCGTCAAAAATTGGAATTTAAAAGTTGAAATCGCCTAGTTACATATCATTCTATTTATAATATGGATGTTTCTTTTCTTTCGCTCGGTAAAATATATTTTAAATAATTAACTTGATGAGCGCAAACAAGGTACGCATGCGCGCGCTGCGCTCGAACGTACGATACGTAAGAAGCGGCTGTGTGCGCGCCTTAAAGACGTGAGAATGACTATATCGAGTAGCAGAGCCATACATAATGTTCGGCGGTCACGCACGCGATTCGCGTCCGTGATCTCCAGAGCCGTGAATCTATGGCCGGTTCCACGTGATCGTCGCACGGACCGTAGATCATGAAATCACCTGCGTTTGCGGCCATTAATCCAATGCCCCGGTGCGCCACCTCTGCCTTATAATTGCAACTCGGTCACGCTGTGTCATTATTGCGTTCTTCGAACGTCAATGTCGTCATCTTCGGAAATAAAACGAAAAACACCTTCGTCCGTTGGAGGAAAAAAGAATCTCAGAAAATTGCCGGAATCGAACAAAATTGCACATAAATTTCAAAGCATTTACATCGAAAATAAGTCCATCTGAATCAAGGATATTTTTATTACACAAGGAAAGAAATTGATATGATAATGTTACTTGTTTTTAACTGGAAATGAGGTATAACAGCGGCTAAAACTTGCATTGAGAGAAAAAAAATTGAAAAAATTTGAAATTTTTTGTTGTAATTTGAGGACATAATGGACAATGTGGCAAAAAGTAGGTTGTTTATGAATACATTTTATAATTGTTCATTGTAATTTATTAATTTTGTCCCCTATGTCTTCAAAAAACCAAAAAAGATTACAACTTTTTCCAAAATTGTTCTGTCAGTGTATATGTTATTGTTGATAAGCAGTAATATGGAACATCTATGGAACAGGCATGGACCATATACGGGGTATATATGGAACAATATTGAGTATACATGAAACACATGGAATATATATGAAACATATGTGCGGTATATATGAAAGAGATATGGATCATATATGCGGTATACGTAGAACAGATATGGATGACATATGGAACATATATGAAACATCTGAACTGTTCGTACCCTGAACTGTTCAAACACCTAAACTGCTCGAACAGTTTGAACGTGTTCGAACTCAATAATTGACAGGCCTACTAATTTCTATTAATATATTTATGACTGATAATGACTGATAAGTCACATTAACCCTAATTAAAACGTTGGATTTTGATTCCTTCTTAATTACCACATTCATACACATCATTTAACGTTTGACACTCAGGTAATTACAGTTAAAAAATTAATTGGATTACTCGCGCTTGATAAAATTACACAAATTGCATGAAATTTCATGGGGAGAGAAGTATTTGGCAATTTAGTGCCTAAAATTTAATTACGATAAAATTGCGGAACGAATGCCGAGAACGATTGCGAATTTTAATAACCCACCTGACGTGTCTTTCATCGTGCGGTACACGCGGGAAATATTGTAAATCAGTCAAGAAAGCAAACCGAGACCGCTAATAATCCAATTTCAGGTAAAAACCTCGAATTTCAGGAAAGGCGAGAACGAAGGCAGCACCGGACAAAATATGACTATCCCCGAATTTCGGATAATATCCGTCCATTTGACCGGCGTAATTTCGCGCGGCGGGCGCGTACGAAAAAAAAAAAGAAAAAAAGGACGCCCAAACCTCGTTCGCGTTTCTCATAACGCATTCCGCCAATCACGAAACGCCCGGCATTGGCGATACAAATCGCCTCTCTGTATAATTTAGAGGGCATAATCATACGTTACAAAAAGCGGATAATGGAACAGATCGACGCGTTAAAAAAAGCGCGATACATATCTAGATGAACTTCATCAAATAATTAATACCAAGCTCGCGTGTAAATTTCGTGACTAATAGCGGCCGATGAAAAATGGAGCGCGTAATCGAAATTTCACTTTGCGCCCGGGCCCGCGGCTCGTTTTCTTGCGTAATAGATTTTTATCGCCGGCTAATGTTACATACAAAATGTTGGGTGTGATTTAAAAAGATGAAGAAGGAAAGAGAGAGAAAAAAGTGAGTCGGATTCAATAAAATTGTACACGATTTCAGTTTAAGATTTCTAGTCGTATTGTTAGGATATTAATATAATATCATTCGAACGGTCTATCAGCGGATTTCATTAATTTTTATTTCAGTATTTTTAGCAACTTTTGCATGCAAACTAAATTTAAAAACATATTAAAGTCTGTTCGACAGAGTTAAATATTTTCAAGCAATTTGTATCAATATTCTAAATGTCGATATATTGTGCCAACAATCGGTATTGCAGGATTCTTAAGTTAACACCTTACATAATATTTATGTCCTAATTGCATCAGTTTTGTTTGCTTTAAAATTTTTGTCAACATTTTTAATTGTGCTTAATTTGCTAAAAATTACGTCATGATTTTTACTTTTATTATTAAATATTAATATTATTACCAACGTTGAATATAAAAATTATTGAAGAACATTCACCAACATATTTTTTTTATCAGTTCTATTCACTCGAGATAACTAAGCGACTTAAATCTTTCCTCACATTAACACTGATTTACGCTGACCTAATAAATCTTATTCATTTAATTTAAGCATCAAAATAATGATAAGTAACGGTAGGAAACATATTTTTCCATATAACGCATTGTTTATTTTTACGATTATTTAAGAACACTTTTTCTAACGGTTGAGTCATTGTTTAAGGCATATTTCAAAACTGACAGCTCATTAGTCGCAAAGGTATTAACGGTTTTCAATCGTCTGACAGATGGCACACAATTGTATACACACTTTTCTTACATTACACTTCCAAATGTTCGCTCCATTATGCTGACAATAAAACTACATTGGTTACTACCTTAATAAAGCGATAATTATCCATAAATTTACGATGAATAATTTATTAACTATTTCGCGGATACTTCGGCAACATTATGTTATAATATTATTGTCGAAACATTGCGGAAAATTATCGCCACGAAATAAACGATAAATTAAAGCAACTTTAATTCAAAAACGCCAAAAGTCAACCGATTAACACGATCTATGTGGAACTAAATTTCGTCTGGATGAAGTCTGGATGAAGTCTGGATGAAGTCTGGATGAAGTCTGGATGATGCCTGGATGATGCCTGGATGTCAGTCTGGATGATGTCTGGATGATGCCTGGATGATGCCTGGATGTCAGTCTGGATACAATCTGGCCACTGTCTGGATACAGTATGGCAACAATATTGATAGAGTCTCGATTTAGTCTGGCAAAGGTCTGGGTCACGAATACGACCCAGACTACGCCAATATTACCTTTATCCAACCTTCATCCAGCTATATTTTTTCGCACGGCTCCATATTTAATCCAGACTACATTTTTCCATGCACATAATCTAGGGGTAGTCTGAATCGCTCTCCTGATCCAGACTTTATCCATACTATTACCATACTATATTCAGACAGTACCCAGATCGTATCCAAACTGATACCCAGGCTTCATCCAGACTTAATCCAGATTTAATTCAGACTACATTTTCCACGCGCGAAATAACTCGGCGCTTACCATTTCCACCGGGCATGTTTCCACGAGGCACAATTTCCCACAACATTCAACATCACCATCACTTCATATGTAATTAATTTTTACATTATTAACCGACAATTAATAACCACCAACGGACAAGCGGCCACAATCGTGTAAATATATCTTACGCGACTTTACTACCGATCGCTGAATGAGCCGGTCGTGCACTTAATATCCGAGTGCCCTGCCGTAACGTATCGGTAAATGTCAATAGATGCACGCGGGCAAAAGCCATTCGATTAATGCCGCAACAAAAGTTTCCGTCCCCATGAATGAACAACTTTATCCGCGAAGCTTACAATTAAATCAAATCGCGTGTCTATCGGCGTGCGTCGCCGGCCAACGCTGCGCCAGTTCGCACGTTTGCTGCCGTCATTTATTTTCTCTCGCCTCGCGAGAATCACTTTTTCATAATCCCTCGGCGATATCCAAAGATCAACAAAGAGCAAATGCCAGGGCAGAAAATTATCCGGCGAGTTTAATTGGCGCCGAGAGTGCGCGAGCTTACCGTCCTAGTAAGAATTGTCAGGGTTTACCCGGATTAAAATCCGGTCCCCATCAAGGCAAGCCCAGTCTGGGTGTTTGGTAGGGCCTCTCCGGGTTTGCAGATATTGGGTAACCCTATACTGGCCCAGTCTATGTAATCTAACCTGGGCCCTAGTTAGTTTTGTAACGCCTTACCCAGCTATCTCCCATACTGGCAATAGCCCGGGCTTTTATAGGCCCTTACTAGTTGCACTTAGAAAATGCCAACCTAGGGCCATTACGGGTATTTTTGTATAGGCTTAATACGGGTATTATCAGGTGCACCCTAAACAGGTAATCATACTCTGGCACAAAGTGGATACGCCCACTTTGATCAAATTTAAAATTACACAATTGATAAAAGATATATATAAATAATATTTTACAATTTTTTTAAGGTGAAATGTCAATGATTAGCCAAATCACTAATGTAAAAAATATTTGTCTAGAAGAACCAACCTTGGCAATGACTAGGCCCTACGCGGTTTTGCCCATCTGGGCATTGACCGGGCGAGGCGTTACATACCCAGCAAGGGCCCAAGTTAAACCCCCATCTGGGGCCAGTAAAGGCCCCAACTCGAATACGAATTTACCTACCTAAGGCCCGGATTTTACCCGGATTCAATTCTTACTAGGGCGAAAATTCAGATTACCTCGCGCGGCCCGCTTATATCGCGATTTACGAGCGCGTCTTAGTTTCATTTCGCGCTAATGCAAGGTAATCGCGATAGCGCAAAATAAACAGCGGCGTCTTGACTCAATTACCAAGACGTTGCCGGCGAAATTTATTATCAGCCGACTATCAATTTGCCGCCACAATTAACCGATTGGTCGCGCCGCTAAATCACCGACGGCTCGGGCAAAAATTTCATACCGATCGTGGCTTTTCCGCGCGCGCGCGCGCCGGCCGCGGCTCCCGCCAATTATAAATCACAATCGACGAATCCACGGGACCGAAACATAAATATGCAATGATAAAATTGTTTGTACCGCCGATCGAACGACACCGCGTAACGTTCTCAAAACAATGCGACTTGGTATTTCAAGACTGACAATGGCACGCGATTGAATAATTACTGCAAAAGCCAGTGATTAGCTTTGCAGCCGTGTAATACGTGTTCCAATTTTCGCCGTAATTGCCCGTCGAAGGAGGCGAGCGATAGTGTTTACGCAAATGTCGCGGATTTGCGCCGAGCGTGTGACGAAATAAGTGGAATTGTGTGATTGAGATAAATTTATTGTGATTGGCTGTGCCGCCCCGGTGACTCATTTCATTCTGCCAAGTGATATTTGTTTAACAATCGATGCTTGAAAGTTTTATTGCCCTTCCGCCGCCTGGGGCAATTTTTTTTTTTTTTTTTTATGCGTTATGCAAAATAACAACCGTGTTTATCTCGACATTGTTTATACACGGCGAGAAAAGGTGTAATAAAAATTAATGACATGTTGGCGGATTGGTGATGTACTTGAACAAAAAAATTAAACAAATTGCTATCTTAAGTTAACAGGACGTATCGCGTTCGCCGATGATTAAACGCGAAGAAAAAAATTTGCGAGAAAAAAAATATGTGTTGTACTGTATAACAAGGCTGACGTTAAATATGTTGATGAGGGTATTTTTATAAATTGTTACACTGTAAAAAATGTCCACTTATTTTAATCGGATTATTTTAATAGTAAGTGGATTTTCCACTTGGTATTTTTATAAGAATAATTCCGATTACTATAAGAATAATATTATTATGATTAAAGGAAATCGCGTTAACGACATGATAAATAGTTTTAAATTAAGCATAATTACATAAGAAGACTTGAATTGTCTAAACTGATAGGAAAATATAGTTGACTATATCGCACGCAAAATATGACGAATTAAGTAAAGTACGTTAATCTTGAACGCAACTTTTTTCCCCCCACCGCAAATTGCACAACCTTTACCGTAATTAGATCAATAGAAACAGAAAACGGACCGGCGAAATCTCACTTTTTCAGTAATGCAATTAAAAATCAATAGCTCATAATTCAATGGTAAACCCCGCAACGCGGCATCAATAAACGGTGCGGTACAATCGTCGCAAAAAATGTCGAACGAGAGAGAGAGAAAAAAAAACGGCATTTAAGCCATCGGTAACACTAACCGGCACTATTATTTCGCCAGCATTACACGCGGAATTTTTTTCTCCTTTTTCGCCGCGCACAATAACTGGTACAAAGACTGCCACGCAATTGCGAAACACTCGTTGACTCCTAATTGTAATCGTTGAAACTTACAAATGCGATAGCGCAAAACAAATTCGAGGACGAGTGTAAATGACGTTGAAAAATGAATCATTAAACGGCCATTAAATTTAACAAGGGGCCCCGTTCGGCATTCCGCGTGCCGTCTTGCGCGCCAAAAACACGACAAAAAAAATCGAAACGAAAAAAAGAAGGTGGGGGAAGAAGACCCCGCGGTATGTCAACGGAAATGCGCGGATCGGCAAGAAAAAAGGGCCAGACGATGAACTTGTGGCAAAGTTCGTCAAAATCCATATATGCGATTATATATCGGGGCGCACGGCCGTCGGGTTGTCTCATATTTTTGAGCACAATGACAAGTATAAAATTCCCGTCGTGTGCGCAAGGCACGCCGTTTTTCCATTCCCGGAGAAAACGTGTCAATTTGAATTCCAGATGTTTGTTGCGCCACGAAATGGCATCGCATTGATTGTATAGACCGGTAGCCAGACCGGTCGATTGTGCAGCGACCGAACAGGCACGTGGACGCGCCCTAAATAGCCCGTGTCGCTTTCGAGTCGGATATTCAGCTGACGCAAAATAACGCGCTTGAAAAGCCAACCACACGCGACGTCCAGTTTTTTTTCTTCCTTTCCTCTTTTTTCTTTCTTTTTTCCTTCTTTTTTTTTGTCATTAACGGGCATCAATGTTTATGCTTTGTCGAATTATTACGGCCGTATGTATCTGCCCGAGCCAAACTGCTTCGATCTAATCTATTAATTAGATTTCAAGCTGGATACTTGTCCGGAGCATTTCTTTCAATTAGTCTTTTCGTTTAATGGGGCTTTAATTATTGCATACCACAATGTTATTTGCATAAGTTCCCACGTGACTTTTAGTACGTGTTTTGCAGTTAGATGGCGCGGGGCCTCTGATTGCATGCTGATCTGATATGGAGATGGAAAATTATTATTTCAATCGATTTTCTAATAGGGACGCGTGGAAAACTGTGATACGAAGCATACTAGCAAACAGGAAGATTCCATTTTTTTTCATATTCATTATACGGTACAGAAGGAACATGCGATTGAAATAACGCGCTTCTTAAACGGATGAAATTTAATTCTCTTGTAAGTTCCCGCGTGGAAAAAACATTGTGGCAGAGTCTATTGCAGCACTGTGGCTAAGACTGTGGCATGCGGGAGCCCACAGTCTTGGCCACAATAAGCCACACATGTTGTCGCAATGGTCGAGCCATAGTGGCTAACAAAGCATTTCTATATAAAAAAAAAATTTACTTTAATCCCACCTTGGTTTGAACTCCCGACCTACAATTTATAAGTCACATGTCTTACCACTCGGCCATTCACGACCTATGTTGACCAGTATTAAGGTTCTTAAAGACACTCGTACTACTACACTATAAGGCTGATAGTCTTTGAGAACCGTAATACTGATCAACAGAGGTCGTGAATGGCCGAGTGGTAAGACATGTGACTTATAAATTGTAGGTCGGGAGTTCAAAT
>JABFPN010007705.1:0-10013 GCA_022817305.1 Leptoteleia sp. ZL-2020
ACAAAGAAACACTACGTTTTTACTTACGGATGCGTTTATTTCTGCTTTTCAATAGCAGTACTGCCAACTTAAATGCTCTCACTGACAAATTCGCTTGTCCCATCTTCTATAGAGACTGGGTGTACGTAATATATTTTAAGAGGATGTAAAAGTGCTATATCCACGGAATTAGTGTGTTTTCAATGCATAACAATATTATAGTATATTTTTGGATTTGACGTGAAGAACAAGCTGCATAATTAGTGGGTGAATGTATGCGTTTACAATACGTGATATTGAATAAAAACATATTTGTAAACAATGCGAAGCAAAACACTTATCGACGTTAGTCTTCTATCTGCAGATTCGCATTGTTTATGAATACATTTTTATTTGTCAAATCTCGTCAAATCAAAAATATGCTATAATATTACTAATGAATCATAAACTTTAATTGAAGTTCAGTAGTTTGGATAACTTTATGTATTGATTTATTTAATGAGAAAAAGAGAAAGAAAACGTCTCTCTAATTCTAATATATAAATGATTAAAAATTATTTTATGTTGCTGAAAGTACACTTATAAAAAGGAAATTTATCTATCGCATAAATGTAGTACAAATTTACTTTCAAATAAATTTATTTACAAATACATCCTTACAGAATCCTGTTTGATCGACGGTAACTGTTTTAATGTTTTAATTCACACTTTCACCGCTTTGATGGTAACAACGGCGCGCTTTACAAATTTCATAAAAATGTATGTACACAGATATGACATCTTTTAATTATACTACATATATTAATATATAAATATTTTACAATTGTTATAAATAATATGAAAAAGTAAAAATAATATTTCTGAGCAAAAATTATTATAGAAATTGTTTAAATAAATTGTTTTCCACATTTAAAAAGTATAATTGCGTTACAGAATATTCTTTTATTTTACAAATTTTAATGAATTAATAAATAAGGGATGTATTTAAATACACTAATTGCATATTTCTCTACACGTGCCATGTCTAGAATATATTAAGTCACCACTGTCTGAATGTCACTAAATATAATTGTCTTGAAATGTAATTGTACATAATTTATAAAGTCCCTACATAAGTAAATTCCATAAATAAAATTAATAGATTAATAGCTAAAATTAATAGACCGTGGAGTGTAAGTCATGTGAACGTAAAATACGTTAATTCTATGGCATTGGGAGATTATTATTCGGTATATAAAATCATTTATGGTTTTCAAATACGACGTAATTTTTGGAAATACGATTTTTAAGTTTTTGAATTTATAAAAAGTCTATTTCCAAAAATTACGTCGTACTTGAAAACCTTAAATGATTTTATATACCGAATAATATTCTCCCAATGCCATAGAATTAACGTATTTTAGCCGATTTTTAATTTTTGTCGTTTAAACAATTATAAATAAAAAGACACTGACTCCGTGAATATAGCGCTGACATTTCACCTTAACATCAGTAGGCAATTTTATGCTTACTTGTTGATGACAATATAATGTAAATATTTAATATTCACTCACCGACTGGACCATCACTGTGTCACTGCTTTGCTGCTTCACTCCTTCACTATGGCACTACTCGCGATTCACGTGATGTTACGACGGCACTACTTTACACGATAGCAATAAAAAAAAACGTATTTATTGCTATTACAAACCGCGACACGAGAAGGATTCCGAACCTTCTAAACACGATTCCGATAGTAAACTGACCAAAAATTAATGACTCGGTCATGTAATAGTGACTTCTTTATTAGTGACATTCAGTGATGTGAGACATTTTGATTTAGTGAATCTAAATACATCCCAATAAATAATATTTTTAATGAGATTTATTTTGTAAGTTTTAATTAAATTGATTTTTAGACAAAGTTTACAAGAATTTTAAATTAAACGATCTTTATTATTATTTACACATTTAATGATTCTAATATAAATCTATTAATTTGTTTAGTTATATTAAAAATTTATATAACCTTTGTGTATTTTTATATAGATCTTATATTTGAACGCAAATAGTGGATAATACGAAATTAATTTGTTACATGTATTAAAAAATTATTTTGGAAAAAAAAATTGAATTGAAACGCGTACGTATGTTTTGAAATGGAATATTTTGAGCACAGTTAGTTTGGAGCAGCTGATTCCACATTAGATGTATAGATGGCCCTACTCACAAAATATTACTCAACTTTGCCTAGTACTCTGAATAATTTACATACGATATCACTGAACTTCTTTTGAATTCTTATGATTCAATATGAAAAACAAGTTTACAATCTATAATGTATATCATTTATAAAGTTGTGTTCAAATCTGCATAATGTCAATATTTTTATTCCAATAATTTTCTTTTTTTGTAATATTTTATATCTTACGATTTGATTTAACATTCTTAGATACAAAGCATGCAAATATTGTACAAAACTACCCTAGTAGGAACAGATATCGCAAGATGCCCCACAATTATTTTTAAATAACAACCTTATGTCCAATCCCATAAATATTCTTAGTATATTATTGGGAGATTAAATTTTCTTAATATCCTAGAAATATACCACAAATATTTCTGTTTCGATTAATTTTTACCATAGTTATAACAGAGAACAATTTAAAATTGAACAGAACAAAATAAGCAATTGAACAAATTGTTCGATTTTAAATTGTTCTCTATTATAATTAAGGTAAAAATTAATCTATACTTTGAAAAAAAAAAATGAAAAACTGCTCAATATGGTTCGCTTACTAGAGATTATTGGAATTTTTCCGACAGTTTCTTGCAATTTATGATTATTTATGATAATTTTTAACAATTGCGCTTAGTCAGAGAGCATTAAATAGTAAAAGAATAGTAAATGTGATAAGAAAAAGGTGTAAACAAACTTAGTAAACCGCAAGAAAATATCAGAGTTAATCGGTAAACAACCCGAGGATTGGTCCGAAAAATTGACAGGGAAACATGTTTTTTTTTTATCGCGAGGGAAGCCAAACTCATTTACAATAAACAACAATTTTAAGCGGCGCGTTTCGCGCGTAGTCGCCGAAGCCCTACAAAAGCAATAACTCGGGCCGCAAGAATAATAGCGGCGATAAAATGGGTATCGAAGATAAAATCGTATTTAGCCGGAGGGTTATTCGCAGAGAGGTCGTTAGTCTTGCGCGCGTATTTCGAATGCGCGCGATCGGCGGCCCGCTACTGGCGCGCTGCGAAATATTGCGCCGTGTGCGGCGGCAAATACGCGGTTTGTCTCATTTACGCGCCGCAAGATCTGCGTATTTGAGCGTCCAACGTCGACGGAGGCGGTAGTGACTGCGCAGGCGAGCCACTCGCGCCGCCTAGGTGCATCTATTTTTGCGCTCGTCACTTTCCCGCGTCCTCGTGCTTAAGCGCCCCGTCCTTCTCTTTTAAACGCTTTTCGCTTTTCGCTTATCGTCGCCAAACCGGGACCGCCGCCGCCTCTCTCCCCGAATCTTCGCTTTTTCGACCGCAAAAAGGAAGAAGAAAAAAGAAAATTGCAGTGCCGCCGGAGGTTCGAGCGAAATTTTTTTCCCGCTCCCCTCTACCGAACTTAAATTCGCGGACGAAAAAAGAGAACGAAACCAAACGGCATTTCCGTAACTTCCGGTTGTAATTTTACACGGAACGTGCAGAGAGTTTTTCGGTCGCGCCGGCGGTGTTTGTGGTGGAAAACGATTGGGATTACAGTTGTCGCGGGAATATCTTCGCCGAGCGTGCCTCTTCAGTGCGCCGCGAGCAGAGCGGCCACACGAAACTTGGATTCATCGAGGCAAAGAGTGGTAACTTCCGGTGAAACAGCCGCGAGGCGGACTCGTCGATCTTTGCGTCGGTGTTTGGGTCGCCGCGGGCAGTGATCTGTTTCGAGGATTTCCGCTTTACGGACTGTGTCGGTGCGCGATGAGTGGACGCACGCAGGCACCGATTTCGCGTACCAACAATTTGCGAAAACGCGCCGCCAAACAGCACGAGGCCTCGCCGGAGCGCAGTGAATTTCCAACGGAAAGTCGCGCGGGCATTATCAAGATAAAAAAAGAGCTGCCCGACGATGAAATTAAGGTAAACGAGCGAATTTCTCTTCATTCCCCTTTGACTTATTTTTTTTTTCTTTTCAACTGACAAGTACCTTTTTGCGAAATTTTCACGCAAGTGCCAGTTTTGAATTGTAAAATACTCCACGGTCAATTTTACTTCTCTTTTCACCCGCGAATTCAAAGTACTTTGGGTAGGACAGTTTGACGAACATTTTCCGTTTCTATTTTCATGTGTGTATGCGTGTGTCTGTTTGTGTACGTACGAGTGTGCGCTCGTACGCGCGCCTATGTAAGTATAAATAAATTTGCAGCCTCAACTTTTGTAGGTTTGACCTTGACAAGATTCTTACACGGTTTGTTTTGGAAAGAAGTAGACTTGGTTTCGAGTGATTTTTTTTTTACTTTTCTTTTTCTTTAACCCGCTCGAAAGGTGAGTGTCGCGCGGCTATAACAGGTGCAAGTAAACAAATCGCGTCTCCACAAAGTTTGCTGCATATCAATTAAGTACGGTTTTAAAATTGCTCATTTCGAGGGAATAGAATTGTATTATGACGGGAAAATTTTTCCCTTTTAAGAATTTTACACTAAAAGATTGGTTTTCTATCTCTTTGCAGTGGTCTTGCGAATTTCAAAATCATTGCAATATTAGTGCAATGGTAAATGCATATAATTGGTGCACGTGTTAAAAAACTTGAGCTTTTTTTTGTATATTTAAGTAATTATAAATGAAATACCTTAATATGTTTGATTTTTGTTGAATTATAATCGGTACACTGAGAAAAAAGTTGGGATAAAAATTATTATACTAAATGTAAAAATGGGGACAAATTACAATTCTTGTGATATTTAAAATAAATTTTAAAAGAGATTATCAGTATTGTACAAGTTGTTATGGTACAATATAATAAAAATGTTCATTTTTCTTATAACCTCTTTTAAACTGTGTATTAACTAAGACAAGAAGATGTCATTTGTCCCTCTTTTTACATTTAGTATAATAATTTTTATCCCAATTTTTTTCTCAGTGTATTATAATTGTATTTTTATATTTAATTAAGATTCTACATTCAGAGAAATTATAACAATAAATTGCAAAATTATTATCACAAATCACTATCGTTTTAATCCGGACAAAAGATTGCGTAAATTTATCCATAATTATATATAAATTGGTATATTATTTTTTACGGGATAAAGTATATTTCAGCTATAGTGTATGATAACGTTTAATTAATTATTATGATCAGTCATAAAAATTGTTTGTTTTTACAAACTTTCATATTTCTGCATGATTTTACGAAAATAAATTTCCTCAGAGTACATTTAATGGCATAAAAGTGCATAACCAAGTATTGCAAAGGTGTCAAATTGAATTATCATCGGTAACGGAAGTGCAGGAAATGATCGAGCAAAGGATTTGTTTCGTCAATCGAAAATCAAGCATTAATTTATCAAAAGATCGTCAGATCTTCTGCAGAGATTACAAGAAAAATGATAATAATAACAAATAACATTTTTGCACTATTAAAATCGTCAAAGTTATTTTAATTATCGCATATTCATTGAACATTGTATAAATTTTCTGATTCTTTTTTAATGATTAAAAATTGAAATATATATAATGGTATTGCAATGTATGTACAATATGGTAATTTTGGATTAAGTGTTTTCGCATTTATTTTTGAAAGTTGCCAGTGACTGCGTAGATTTTATAAAGCGTCCGCAATATTAGATATTTGTTCAAAGGATAAAATTATGTTGTTGAATCCACGGAGAGTCATTCAGCAAATAATGTACCCAGAATTCAATTCACTCGTCGTTGCCAATTCTCATAGCACGCGTTGTCTGTTATTACTAAACTGTTTCAGTAAAATTTGACATGAATAAATACGTTTTTCTTTGTTATTTATGAGGCGGGACAAGTACTTTCTACGAGTGCGCTTCGCGTGATTTAGAATCACAGCGGAAAATCATTTTTTGTTTAAATGTTGTCGTTCGAACCGAAACTGCGAAACATTACTCTTTAACATTTATGTAACATATGACATGTAACTTCAAAAAATAATTACATCTTAAATTGAAAAAAAAAAGAAAAATGAGCTGGGGAAAAGTGTGAATAAAAATAAAGATTTCCTCTTTTTTCTATGAATCAATTATCAATAAAAAATATTGGTATTACAAAAAAAAAAAAAAAAAAAACAAACTTTGAAAAGACAAAAATGGTGAAATGGAATATGAAAATCTTTAACTTTCTATTAAACTGATAAAGAAATTAAATTATTCACTATCTATCTATATTAAATTTTAAGTGCAATAAGAAAGCGTATTATGGATTTATTAGAAAGTTAACAATTTTTATAGCTAATGCTTTTCTGGCAGCTGACACATTTGACGATTCATAGATTTTATGATTCACGACACCAGATTACGTTATCTATTTCTATCAGCTTGTAAACACGAATAAGTTCGTATATTGTAAATAAATACCGAGCAATTGAAGAAAAAGCGCAATTGCAGTGTACACTTTCACTTACGAAACATTCTATTGTGGATGAAAATTCTGCAACTCAATTTAAGTTCACAAAAAGTGTCCCAGGAGGAAACTTTTCTAGTTCTAAATTGTCCCTCATAAAAATAGATATGTATAAATGTCATGGATTGGATTACATCTGTGGAATATATACACAAGCGTTTGTTGCAATACTTTATAATATATACAAATATACATGTTCCACTAAGCACAGAAATTATTTCTTGCATACAAATAAAAGTTCATTGAAAATAAACAAATAATTAAACCTTCATCATGAAACTGAACAAAAGTTCTGTGCTTGTGTGAAACTGAACAAAAAGTGTTTAATAAACAATGTTTATTAACGAAACGTTAAATAATTTTAGTGAAGAATCAGTAAATGTACAATTTTTCCATCTTTAAAGCTGCACAGTAAAAAATACCAAGTTGAATCAAGTAAAATCGAGTTGAATCAACTCTTTTTCTGAGTTAAATACGTCCAATCTTATTTATAACTGGGCATAGCTCTGATATAACTTTTTTTTAATAATATACCTTTTGAGTTGAATTAACTCAATGTGTACTTGGTATAGAAAAATATTTTATTTAATAATTGTATAAAAAGAATTTGTCATAAACACGCCTTCGTTAGGGTTTGAACTCAGTATTAACACCACATTAAAACTTAAACCAAACTCAACTACATAAATATGGGAGGTTTAAATCGAAACCGTTGTTTTAAGTATGCCTTCGTCAACTCTACCATCAAGTTGAAAGCATTAAAATTTTGTTTTCAGTATAATTTTGTCTTTCGTCCGGAAAATTTTGGTCTTTGCCAAACTCTCACGCGAACGTAAGAAGGGCGTGGCCTAAATTCTCTCGGTCGCAGATATTTGTGTAGCAAAGCTCGTATTTCCAAGTGGCCGCGTAGAGCGATGGTAAATGGTGCGACCACTGACTTTGAGGTAATGAGTTCGCTTCCTCTTTGACGACATGTTTTTCTTATTCTAAAATACTCCACCATATCACAAGGAATACTTTGAATAGCACACATATTTCTACGAGTTATTATAAATTGTAGTAACAACTAACTAATAAATGTCCCTCAATAAATATATATATATACATATATATAATATACATAATCTGACGTATACGCGAGTCTGTGAGAAGATACTCCACGCGCAGTTTAGAAATAAAACCGGCCGTTGCGAATGGCGCATGGAAATTCGGAATCTAAACCCGATGCGTGGCAGGGGGGGGGGGGGAAGGGAAGGGAGGGGAAAAAAAGGTCAGTTACATGATCAAAGATTGACGCTGATGAGGTAGAAGATAAGTGGAACGGATAACCGGTAGTTGGAATTTTTTTCCCGGACATCGCGAAGAAACCAAGCACGTTCAGATGAGCACACAAGGCAAAAGGTATAATGATGAGAGGCGAGCCGTCGGTGTCGTGTTGCAGCCTATTATGATTCCGAATAAATCAGGCGAAGGATAGTAACACGAGAACCCCCTGCCTTCTCTCTACTATATACTCTCTTCTCATCTTCGTTCGCCAAGGAGTACGCCACTACTATCGCGATACAAGCACGCCGGGGACCGTACCGAGAGTATCCCCATTGTAGCACGTGTATATCTGCCCGCCATATATATACATAAGTGTATGAACCCCCCACGCCACTCGGCCGCGCGTGTAAAGCGATAGTTCATGCGTCAAGTAAAAAGAGCGGCCAATCAAAAACCGCGCGCCGTCTTCCCTTCCGCTTTTATTGCCCAATTTCGCAATCGTCGCGCAATTGTCCGCATCCGAAACCGTCCACGGAATCGGGCATCAACTTGCGCGCGCGCGACATTTACATATGATTAACGGCCGGGGGGCCGATCGCGAACGGCCGGGGTGTCGGGTTTCCGAGGCCCCGGCGACTGTTTTTAATGCCGTTGCGAAACGCACACTTTTCGGCTGTGAGAACGGCGCGAGGCATGAATTCCGTTGCGTCAGGTGACGTCTCGCGATTCGCTGGCGTTGCTCGACGGATTCTCGTTTGCGCGGAGTGGGAAAAAATAAATTCGCCCAATTGCCGTAGTCGGGGGATGAGGCGAGTATTTGGGACGGCGCGCACGTTTGCGCGTCCAATTTCTTTCATTTTCGTTTCCTTGCATTAGAATGCACTAATTTAATTGGAATGTAACGAAATTGCCAGGCGTTTATGTAAAGTAAGATATTTCATTGAAGTGAAATATTTAACAATTCGTGGCCATACCACCTGCGTTCGTTACTTTACTCGTCATCGCGATTACATCCTTCTGGCGTAGGTTAATTGTAATATTAGAGTATCATATTTGACCAAGTTTTTTTTTACACTTCACCGCAATGTATAAAATATTTTTCATAAAAGATAACGTTTCAATAATGATATTAATGCTGTATTTTTAAATACATTTTTTTAGTTTATTATAGTCGACGTTTAAAAGTTAACTTGTTTCAACCATCTGCTTCGCATTAAAAGTACCTTTTTTTTTTTATTTGGTACAAAACTCGAACTAGTAAGCAGTTCATTTAGTTATTCGGGAGCAGTAAAAGATACACACTCAGGCAAAAGATTAATAAAACTTACTGACATTGCTAATAAACTGGTCATGTATTTATAAAAATTGGAAAATTACTATCCTAAGTTAATAAAAAGTATCAGCATTTTGATACATATTGTCAGCTTTCTGAGAATAATTGTCAACAATCGGACAGGTTTTGCTAACTTAAGATGGTAATTTCTCAAAATTTGCAAGTATATAACTAGTTTACTAACAAAGTCAGTAATTTTTTCAGCAATTACCCGATTTTTAGTTAAAATAACCATAATATGGATAATTCAATCACAATTCTAGTTATGAAAATTAACCAGATCACTTTTTTCTCCGTGTATGTTGTTTGAATTTAAAATACTGTTAATGTAAAGTAATTTAAATATTAATTTGACCAGAACGTACGGTATAACTATATCTAAAATCGCCGACATATAGATATTATTCTCACGTTTCTCACACCGAGGCGTTTGTACGGAGAGAAATGATGCATAAAATATCTTAACGTTTACCACGAATGTTGCGACGGGATAGTTTTTTTTTTTTTTAAAAATTTAACCAGGTAAAACTTATAGGTTCACTCTTAAAAAAATCATTTCAAATTCACAGGAATCGTTTCAAAATAAAATGATATTCTGGTTACAATAACGAGAAGAGGATTTCGTGTGAAAATAAGAGGAATTTCTTGTTACGAATGTATATTTACGCATCCTCTGAAAATTAGAGGAATATAATTTGTAGTTCATATGAATTCTGTGTAAAATAAAAGTAAGTTGTTTCTCTTCCTTAAATTTTGTTATTAAAGAATGTGACAGGTGACAACGTAACCTATATATATCCGATAAAGCATGTACGATCAG
>JABFPN010007706.1:0-10012 GCA_022817305.1 Leptoteleia sp. ZL-2020
CCAACAATGTCAGTAATTTTTATTAATCTTTCCTCTCTGTCTGGATAACAAATAAGGTCCCTCTTGGGCCCCGATTTGGTTCCAATTTGGATCCTCATTGGGCCCTCATACATACCAAGCGTTACGAACTGGTACGGCGCCCTATTTGGAAACCAAATCGGTGCCCGATTTGGAAACGTGGATAACGAATCAGGGCCACATCTAGTTCCATGCTGAATTTCTACTTGGGAATTTATTTAACTTCTACAAATTTTACACTATTAAGATATTAATTAATATTATAAAATTCATTGTTATTTTAGTGAACTTAATTATTTATTTTTTTCATAAGATATAAGTAAAAGCGATTTTCAAGTTTTATTTCAATCGATAATAAACATTATTTCAATCAGTAGTCTATTAATTATACATAAAAACATTATAAGAAAAATAAATTAAATAGATTCTATTCAGATAAAACTTAATCGGTAAAATTCTACTTAAATTATTAATTTAATATTTTATATAGAACAAACGATATATATTTTCTATATTTTATTCTATTATAATTGTATTATAAGTTCTATTCCATTTAAATTATATTTATTTGCAGTCAAGCGATATATATAAACATCTTTCATTTAACTCATTTGCGCCTAGACTTATTTCTAAATTAGGGGTAATTTTTTTAATCATCCATAATGAATATGAATTACATTCACATGTCAGCTGTAAAATGACAAATTTATAGTACTTAGTAGTAATAAAGTTTCTTATACTATTATTAAACGTTATTCCGCAATTAAAGTTGTAAAATATAATTATATTTCAGAGTATATATAATTAGGATGACAAATCATGTGATGCATTTGTATTTAGAAAAAAGAATATTAATATTAATCATACATATAGTTATTTTCTTAAAATAAATAATATAATTTTATTTTATTAAAAAAACTATTCTGGTTATATTATCTAAAATTTTAGTTATCACAAACTTTTTACGATTTATTACTTAACTTATTTTTTTTTTATTTTACGTACATTTAAAGTAATTTTTTATTTGTTATAAATAGTTACTGCTACTGATTGCATTTATTCCTGAGCTTTCTTATTCCAGCAAATAAACCTTTTTTTTCTTTCTTATCTGAAAAATATTTTTATTAATATATTTTATAATGCATTTCTAAGCAATGAAATTGGATCACGACGTGGACGTGCCCGTTTTGTGGATATGTTCGCCGCTAATTTGAACATGCATACATAAAATGGACATAATTCGAGATGCACGCAGTAGCGAAATTTCGACCAGTGCGAGTAATAACATTATTTCTCGCATACAGCATTCGCGTTATACGAGCTAACAAAACAAGATAATTAGATGTATGGTGCGGCATGTGGAAAAGCATGTGCACGATTACGCAAATTACGTCCAGTTATGCGATGTTAATATTATGTATTATTACGCTATATGCAATACAGCGTGCAGAATTTTTTTATTATATAAAAGGAACGATTCAGGAATCGACGACTCCGATTTGGCACACGGATTTCGTCACTATTTAAATATTATACTTAGAAACAGTTGCGTATGGGAATTTGAATTACCGTCATTTTTCATTATTCAATTATTCGAACTAAAAATATAGCTCTTTTACTTTTTTTCCCCCGGTACATGTAAAATTGTAAATGGATGATTTCGAAAATAGAATGGACAAGTTATAATGTAACTTAATTTCAGAAGTTTAGAATCGTAGACAATTTGCTTCGGGGAAGACATTATGCGTGCAAGTAAAAAATGACCGAGGGATACTTCCGCGGCAATAATTATTAAGATTACTTTTTAAAACCGAGAATAATAACATTTAAAATGTTTTTCATATTAATTTATGAATATTTGTAAAATGTGAAAATTTTTACTTTTATAAGTATTGAGAGTTATAATTTTAAAGCAATTTTTAATATTTTTTATTTAATAGGCGTTATTTTGAATTCTTGCTGAAATCATGTACAATGTAAAGATATTGTAATTTATGGAACTTCTTTTTTTCTCATTACGTGTACATTTTATGTTAATTTTTAAGAGCAATAACGGGAAAATATTTAATGTTAACTTAATTTTGATATTACGACATTATGTAATATTATACCCAAATTTACATTTACATTATTTGCCCATTCTTAAATTCTTTCATTTTATGAAAATAATATGATATTTTTATAATTATAAATATTAAGTTATAAACATTGCATTGGCAAATTTATGTAACTATATCTAATTTACGGAAACCATACACGTTTATTTTATTATATTATTTATATGTACAGATTATCAATGAAACAATTAATTTAATCATTTGAATTATCCGAAGATAGTTTCTGCATTATACTGCGTCAAATGAAAATGTTTAGGGAATTGCAATTAGCTTTAAATTAACTGAATTTAATACCTTGTCAAACACTCACTTAAGTATAAATTCAAAGCGTTTAATCATAATAGTATTATTCCTGAAATTTAATGGAGCATAGAAATTGAATAAATTACTAACAGTTCAATAATAGTTTGACAAAGAAAATTGTTTTACAAAATATACTCAAAGTGAATTCGAATTTCACGCAGCACTTTTTTTGATGAAGTTTTTTTTTATAAACAAACTATTGCTTATGTCAGGCACGAACAGAAATATTGGATAAAATAATAATTGGACCGAATTGAAATAGCGATTTCAATTATTGTTCGTTAAATTTAATTTTATCGAATTAACTAGAAAACGTAGAACATTTTATTGTTGAAAATGTTTTTTTCGGACATCTTTTTTAAAATAAAATTCATAATTCTATTTTTCGCTTCGTTGTTTCCAATTTAAATAATTGCTTTCATATGTGTAGCATGTGTTCAGGTTATAACCGAAGATCAAATTAGTCTGAGATGCCGAAATTGTTTTGGAAGTGATTACAGAGCTGCAAGTGATCATCACAGAAAATTCGAGTAACGCTTAAATCTGAGGGAACTAATAGTTAAGGGAAAGTATCGTGAAGTTGAACGAATTTTGGAATATACAAAACATTTTTCGTGAAAGCGTTTATGCTAATCGTCGAAAATTAGAGAGCATTTCCTGCAATCAATTATGTCGTTCACAGTTAGTCATTTTTTATTAATCACGTTCAAAACTATCGGTCGTTATTAATTCTCTCTCTCTTTTTTTTATTCATGAATGAAACAAACAATATCAGGGTGTAAAGTATCTCAGTCAAAAATGCACGATTACGAGGTATTTTTATCGTAGAGATTTCTTCGTGGCACTGCTGCGAGGTTCATATTGACTGGAATGTGATTAGCAACTTGTAAAATTAGTATTGAAACATTAAAGGCAAAAAATTAAATTAAGCTTTTAGTTTTAAAAATGTTAATTCGTTTTTTAACATTTAGTTGATGATTTACTGATATGAATTTTACTTAAAGTATTTGAAATTATATACAATCTAATGTAAATCTAAAATTAAATAAATACTGTAGGCAAATTGACAGGATATTCAACGACGTAAGATAGTTGAAGTAATTAAACAGAGCGTACAATTATTTTGCGCGATGAGTAGTTCAAGCACCACTTAGTAACGGCGCGAAGAACTTCAATTGAATGTATAAATTAGTGTATAACATGATGATATTTGTATAAGTTAAACATGCGCGTTTAAATTCCAGTATGCATTTCCAATAAATCAGTTCATTTCAATAGTCCAACCTATTTAAATAAATCGAAACATTTTAATAATTCAATTATAGTTATTCCCACGTGTATACAATCGTACAAAATAGTAGAAATAACAGCAAACTTATCTAATCATTTCTTCTTTCTTTTTTATTTTAGATAAAACATTATTGACTTTTATCGACGCTTTTATTAGTTATACTGACAGCAATAAGAAGACAAAAGAAAGTTTCAATTCCTCAACAAGAACAATTCAGGACGATTTCAAACACTTTAAAATGGATTGTAGTCGGGCTCGTTGTACAATGTTAATGTATGGTTTAGACTTCGATACGAGGAGGATATTTAATTATTCTGTGCCGAAGCTTAAACGGATATTTTATGTTAGAATCTAATTGATGTTGCCTGGCCTATTTCATAATAATTCCGATTAATCATTACACAGTTCTTTTGATTATTTTTATTAAAAAAAAATTATAATTGAATATCACCACTCTTTTCGGCGTTCGACTGTTCTTGTAAAAAAATAAAACATTACGTTGAACTTTAAGTTAAACGTTAAATAAAATTGAAAGTTTCCAGACGATTAAAAATACTTAATATCACGAGTATGATATTTCATGGTAGAAAATAATTTATTTAAACAAACTTTTTGTTTCTTTTTTCTCGGACGTACAATGAAATGCTGATGGATTAAATATATGCCTATGCATTGTGCATCGTTTCGTATTTTGGTTATTAATTATTACTAATGACGGATAACGTGCGCGATAAAGCATAAGAGATACATTCTGTGCACGATGATGAATGTTTCATCCATTTCAACAATATAGGCATACCATGACGTGGAGAGGCTTCTCCATTCGAATCAATACGAAACACGCACCCTGCAGTAGTATGTTACGCAACAATGCATATGTTTTAATTCAAAAATCTCTTTTTTTCTATCCCAAGTTCAGAGCTAATAATCCTTGCGTACTATTTGATGACGGATGCACGGAGATAAAATCTCCCAAGGAGTTGAGGAATAACAGCAATATGAAAATACATCATGCAAAATGAATAATAATAACTTACAAACTTAATACAAATTGTTGCAAGTATTTTTATTAAAGAGATATGTTGAAATATTTAATGAACCTTTTATTATTACTCTAACGTAAATAGCCAAGAAAAATTAACTTTCTAACAACACCGACGAAAAATTATGCTGTTTATCATTATTATTTGATAAATAAAAAAATAGTAGAAGTTGTTAAATTTTTACTACACTAGGCATAAATAGGTTTCATGTATCTTGCACTTTTTTGAAAATTTTATATATTAAAATGCCACGTCAACACGATTACGTTGGAGTTATAAAGTATTGTAATTTTTATTCTAACTTCTTTTCGTGTGTTGTAATCGTGTTAGATATATTGCAGTATTTAAATTACAGAGTCATTCTTGCTTATAAATGTTTGAAAAACTAATTTTATTTGTTACAACATAAATATTATTTTATATTTTAGGAGGATTTCTCGGAGACATTGCTCTGCCAAACATGCAATATGAGACTGACCTTCGTGCGGAAGCGCTAGATAAAATGTATTCAAAGGAGAATCCACGAGATCTTCGACAGAATTACGAAAAGCAAAAGGAACGATGGAAAGGTAAGATAATTTCAGTTATCAACGGTTTGACCACTTTCCAAGAGCATTAAACTTTATTATAACAACGAAATTTGACCAGTTGACGTGATAAGGAAATCAGCGCGAAAACTCGAAGATAAGAAAATTTTGAGTTATATTAATGAAAGTTAAAATCAAAGGTTTTGTGGGATTTCTAATATATGATTGCTGAAAAAATTAAGTTTTGATTAATGAAAAAAAAGAAGACGAGGAAAAAAATAATTGTTGAAAGTCACGCCACTAAATCTAGTATGATTTCACTTTATTTTCAATGGAGCACGAAAAAGGGAGTTTTTTGATTTTAGCGAATACAAAAGTGCGACAAAAAAAAACTGTTGAAAACGTATAGTAAGAATCTGAATAGTTGAAATCAATACATCAAGGAGAAAGGACAATTGTCCCACGAGTACTTCAGGTTCAAAATCGATGGTGAAAGAGGTTTTTGTAATGTGTCTATCTATTCGATCATTTCAAGAGGAATCGGAAAAGAGTAAAATTTCTTACACTTTAACAACGGTGCTTTAAGGGGGAAAAAGTTACGCTAAATTCTCGTCGTCGTTTCAGATGATATGGATTGTAAATTTAATAGACCACTTGATAACAATTACTATTACATTTTCGTGCAATTTGTAATTATTATTTGTGAGTGTAAGTTTAACGATAATTATGCAAATACGTTTGGTTCGTGAAGAAAATATAATTGTGCATATAGATGCCCTCATAGTTAGCAATTCAAAGCTTCCGCCACATATTCAAAAGAATTTTGTTGTAGGGGAGCTGGCTCATACACGCAATATCGCATTTTTCAGATGTAACACTATTCTTCTCGAATAATTATATATTGAAGGTTAATTTCAAATTGTAACTGAAGTATAATCGAAAATGGGCATAATATAAATTATTACACATTTTGCAAATAATTACACTTTTTAAATAAGATTTTGTAATTATAAAAAAGAAATTTACGTTAGTAAATTTTGTTAGAGTTAACACAATAAACTTTTATATTTGTAATTAGGTTATTTTGTAAAATCACTGTGATTAATTGTGTTTGGAAAAATGCGTAGGCAAGTGTGTCTTAACAATTTGAAATTATTCATCATGAAACATTTGTAAATGTACATTTTAAGAATTAATATTTAACATCGTCAATTATTGTTCGTAAACACAATATTTCATTACGAAGATGTTTGTTAGAGTTACTTATTGCCTGCTTGGGTATATTATGATTGAATTCGAACAAAGTAATGTATTTAAACAATCAATTACTTTGCAAAAACGGAAATTATATATAGATAAAGTAAAATAATAAAGATCAAGTTAAGACACATAATTATTTCTCTTTTATCAAGAGGCAAGATTCAACTCTAACGAATTAATGTTTTATTTTTCTTTTATATTAAGTTTTTATTGCATCGAAATTTAGTGACTGAACATTAGCGAATTATGAAATTGGGACAGACGGAAAGCTATTAAAAAAAGTAACAACTTATTTTGAGTGATAAATTTCTTTTTCCAAACTGATATTTTATATTACGTTTTTTAACAGACTATTTCAATACAAATAATATAATAGGGTTCCCAGCAAGTTAAATATTTTCATACACACTGGTATTGTAAATATAAATTCAATTTCTGTATCAGATAGAGCAAAAGTATTGAATGTTGAAAATCGGATTTGAAAATAACATTTGAAAGTGAGCAATAAAGTTAGGAAAGATAATGATATAAAAATGGATAGAAATTTGAAGCGTGTATATTATTAGGTAATATATCTGTTGTATTAATGGTGAAACTATAGAGGAAAATGATAATAAAATTGTTTATAGAAATATCGCTCATCGATCAAGGAACACCATGAAAGGGGGATGATTCGCTGGCGTTGAAATTCAAGATGGTAAAACAATTGTACCAAATGTGTGACTATCTCGTGATGATATATTAAAATTCGATAAATAATATTGTTATCAAAGTTAGTGGAATGGTTTAACAAGAAGAAACTTCTCAGTCGAGATAATACTTTTTCAAATCCACTGTAAGTATAGGCTAATGTCATTATTATACAAAACGTTTGCTGTCTTGGCACACAAAGAAACTGCATTCAAATGGGGTGAGATTGGGCATCGGTATGAAGTTAGACATTTCGCAATGTCTAAGTATTTTGCCCTAATAACTTTCAATTCGGAACCCCACTAAAAAATGATTTCGCGTTTGAGTGTTGCATAACTGTCTTTTTTCGTTCGTTCAAAGTTATTAGGGCAAAATACACCAGGACGTTGTCAAATGTCCGAATTCATACCGATGTCCGATCTCATCATATTTTGCACTCACTTAATCTAATAGATATTTTTAATAACGAAAATATTTATTGAACTTTGTCATAAGCCATAAAATCACAATGTATTTCACTTTTTATTATCGCACGATCTCAACGATACGATGATTCTTATACATTTTTTTAAATAATGTTTTGCTTTAACACCGTTAATGCAGACGTACGAATATTTAGTCTACGAGTTAAACAGAAAAGCAACTTTGATGATGATGAGTTTGGGCATTAATATTTACATTTATATTACTGTCCCGAATCAAAGCCATTCCGCTAAGTAACATTAGGGATTATATATTTTCTGGATGGATTGCGAATACTAACAGGAAGAATAAAAGGAAGGGTAGCTGTAAAAGAGGATGTTCACACTTTTAAGACAAACACTCATATTTCATGAATGTCACATTCATTTTTATTACGCTCTGTAAATATTCTTACTCACGCTTTGAACACGTAGATTTATTACATTTCGATGTTTATTGTGCTTAGTGATCTTAAGCATAAATTGGAAGATTAATTTGAGTTGCTGAGAAGTATTAAAGTTGTTTGCGAATTTGTTTCATATATAATAAGATAGTTAACCTTTAAAATTTCGCGATAAAGTATGATGGTTTTCTGAACCTGATATTTTATTTATTTTAGCTTGGGTTAAAAAAGGATGTGTTTATGGAATTCTTAATAATAGGGGACATAAATTTAACGCATATTTTACGATTTGTGTGTTCCACATATGTTTTATACTTAAAATATCATACAAGATTTTCATATGAACAAAATTCTTATAAAAGTTGATTTTTGACAAACAACATTTCGTTCTCTAACAAGCGTTAAACATATGACCACATTTTTAACATTATAATACCTTGACATTTCGACTTACACTGTAAACGCATGGTGTAAATGGGGCAAACTTTTGCATGGCTTTTACACTCATTTCACTTTAAATTGAATATATTTAATAAACTCGTGACAGTAGAGCCTTGACAGTCTTTCTTCAGCGACTGCTAATATTATTTATTATATGATCCTCTGAATAAAGTGAAGTTTAGTTTTGAGTACTAAGTAAAATTTAAGCACTTGTTTGCTATTAATTTGCAAACCTGAAATTTTATTTAAATTTTGTGTTTTACTTTTAATCATCTAAATACTTAATTAGTTATACAAATTTTTACATATAAAACTTCAGGTCGACAATAAGCAACTCGGATAAACATTTTTGTGATGAAAAACTGTTGTGTTTACAAATTGGTTAACAATTGGGGTTTTTATGTATAGATAATACGCTGCAATTTTGAATTATGAAATCGCATTTAGTGAAACATAAATAAACATATATTTTTTAACAAATATATCACAATCTTATGTCATTAAAATTAAATATTTAATTATTTTAATTTCTACTTATTTTACATAGTATATCTAGAATTTAAATGTAAGAAAGAATTATTTAGTTTTATGAAACTATAAATAAACTATGTAATTTGATAATAAAAATACTTTTACTGTAAGAATAATGCAAACGAAATTTTGGTCAATTGTGCAAATTAACGATTTATGAAATTTAAAAAGAAAAACGATATAATTATTGTATTAATTTTTTATCTTGCTGCAATTATTTTATTTTTATTTAATTATCATTATATTATTATAAAAATACTTGTTATAAAAATTCTCTAATGTTTATTTCAATTCGAAATATACTAAAACTCTAATTAATCGTTACACTTATTATATACAAATTAAATTATATTAGAACTTAACAAATTTTTATCCGACTTTCATATTGTCATTTTACAGGTTAAATTTGTTAGTATTGCACATATTATGCAAAAGCAACGAAAGGAAAGTTTATAAGGAAAAATTGTGACAAAATTAAAAAAATATGTACACTTTTTTTCAGATCATTGGCTGATCGAAAATAAAGACCGTAGTAATTACTATAAGTTATCTAAAAGCAATTCTCTGCCAGTTGATAGACGTCAAAGTAACTTAGAACAATTATCGAAACTTATTAGTAAAGACGTCACTATTTCTGATGCAAGAAACCATAAATCTCGAAGGTAAAGTTCATTGTATTTCTCCTCATGTACACTGAAATAAATTTATTAGTAGTTGCTACTATATTTTATAATTACTCAGGAGTATATGTCAATTTTATATCGTAAGTAATACTATAAATGCGCACATATCTCTGAGTTACACTGAGAAAAAGAATATATTAATTTTTCGTATATAGTTAGGAAACTGAGACTATACGGAAAGTATAAGAAAATTTCAAATAAAATGTATGAAAGCTTAGCATTAAGTATGCGAAAAGGAAACAT
>JABFPN010007707.1:0-10012 GCA_022817305.1 Leptoteleia sp. ZL-2020
CCATTAAGCGGCTCGCGTGCCCGCATAACCCCCCTCCCCCACCCCCCTCCGGTCACCGTTCGTTTTTCACGTTTAACGAAATTTCCGCGCGATAATTCGCGGCGGGAATTTACGATTCCGGTTTGCGCAACGCGCGCATGCTAATGGCGCGCTCTTTCGGGCCCCGATTGTATGCATTTAGCAAATTGGCTCGGGAGAACGAGATAAGACGTCTGAGCCGCGTCTCGCATTCAATCCGCCGGCTTTTTCATCGCACGCTAGCGTGACTATTGCATAACTCATTGTCCGACATTTCCCACGCTCTTTTCCGCGAATTTCACGCCTGCTTCTTCGTTCATTCATTACGCCCGACGGGATTCGCGGAACCTTCGGGGAAGGTTAAGAGACTCTCCTTAATGAAGCACGTGGGATCTTGACGCTACGTGTTAACGCCAGGTTCACTGGGTCATTAACAAGGTCCGATGATAAAATTTATCAAAACTGTACCCTTCGACAATGGGGAACAAGTTCTACCAACGTATTTTGGTGTCTGATTTATTTTTTCGATATGTTTTAGCTGAACAATTGCTACGTTCAATTCAAAAGTTAATCTTGCACTGAGAAAAAAGTATAGTAATATTAACTATACGCATAGTTAATTCTCGTGAATACTATACAATTTTAGTTCCAGTTACCTGATTTTTAGTTAAAATAACCATAATATGGTTAATTCAACCAGAATTTTAGTAATCAAGAAAATTAACCATGTTACTTTTTTCTCAGTGTGAGTTAGAACTATTAATGAATAATAATAATAAAGCAAAAGAATAATTGCAAAAAAAAAGATATCAAAAATTAAACGCACCTTCTCAACGAATCATTCCATTTCTCCTTTGCAATGCTCGTTATTATTTTCCTTTTACACTGTCCAGAGATAATTTGTCGCGCTAAAAGTAACGTAATCTGAAGTTGAAACTAAATAAAAGCGTCGGCTCGTTGAGCGCACAATGTAACTTCGACGAGCTCTAAAGCGTGGACATTAGAAAAGTTAATTCCGCCCGATAACGGGCTCCCCGGGTTACAAACGCGTTACGATTTCGCTATCGCGACTTGCACCAGAGACAGCCACGCGGAAACAAGCCCGCCATTCGCCGATACCACCCGGTCATTTAATCTAACGTTTCGGTAACGTATCCCGCGGCGACTTTTATCGGGGCAAATTTCAATTGCCGCTTCGGCGCAAATGAAAATTCATCTCGCCTTATAATTAGCCGATTCGCTCGTTTCAATTCAGGCCGCCGCGGAAAAAGTGGCGCTTCGCCGTCAACGGGGTTATCAATTAATTAATGTGATGTGCGCGAAAGCGGTGCTTTAATGTCGCCACGCGAGTACATGTGTTTCGATAAAGCTAGCAAAAGTGGTGCCCGATCGGAATTGTCCGAGATAAGGAGCGCTTATTTGTCTGGAATTTGCGAAGAGCAATCGTGAGGCCGACTTGCGTAATCCCCGATACCGATAGTCATCGGGCACGATAAGTCTTTGGCAATAGGGGAGGGGGGGGTGAGGGGGAATGTCCACCTTCGCTTTCTTCGCGAGATAATTTTACGGACGAGGCTTGCGCGCGCGCAAAGGAAATGTGCGAAAGCGCGCGTCGGAATGCGCCGCGGTTCGGCCGAGCTGGAGCAAAGGAGAAGCCGGCTGATTCGCAGGGCCGCTCGCACGCATGCGCGATCTCCGCGGCGGCCGGGCGCGATGCCAGGTGGCGCTGGCCGAGCTCGATGGCGGCTCACTGGTAATGAAGGTGTCTTCGCCGGCGAACAAAAATACTGTCAATTCCTCGTAGGAAACTAGTTTCTTGCTTCCCCCCCCCCCACCTCCCCCTCGTTCCGACCCCGGCCGGCCACGTTTTTCGATAGTCGCGGTACGGCCGCTAGAGCCGCGCACAAAGACGCGTATTAAAAATTGTAAACAGCTCCCCGACGCAGCGAAACTTTTCGCATTTCGACAAGTTCCGTTTCTTGCGAGCGTCTCTGCCCCGCGGACCCGCTCCATCTGCCGGCCGTCCTCTTCTCGCCGGACGAATTATTTATTGAAATGAAAGTACACTTTTGTTGATTGCTTATGGGCAAGTTGCCTTTCGCCTTCCAACGCGTGCGTGGAATTTTAAATTCCGACCGGTCGAAAATTTTACTGGATTTTATAAGTGATATCGATTATTTAATATGCGGATTTGTTTATGGAAAAAGTGTATTTGAAGCAAAGAAAATTTAATTTCCCTTTTTGATACTAAGAATGTGGACTAGGAGATTCTGAATGATGTAAATGTCATTTTACAAATCATGCAATGATTCTTAATTAGAAAGATGGTATAATGTGGATATTAAAAAAACAGAAAGACATTGGTGTATTACTATTATGATAATTGTATAATGGGAATATACGAGCAAATCAAATTTATCACTCGGCTACATCATTGATTACGATACCACAAATTCATTATGCATTTATTCCAAAAATAAGATACCGCTAATTAATGAAAGAAGTATTTTTAAAGATATTTTAGTGCGTGGATGATGATATGGTTGCATCATGAATATATTTGTCTAAAATTAGTTACAAAATGCAAATGAGTCGTGGACGTAATTTTTTATTCAGATTTTTGGTCTGTATCCAAATGTATATGCTTTATGAATTCATTGTATTCGATGACCATAGAAACTTTGCTCGTTAGAATTTTCGTGAGAAATTGTGAGGTTTCGTTGAATTTATACGACTTCGAAATCGAAGGATTTGGATAGAATTAAAATTCAGATAGATAAAACAGGTCACATTGGAATTAGTTTTATTATGTTACACAACGGTCATCTTTATAATTTTGAGCCTTCGAAAGAGTCGGGCCTAAAATTAATTCGTTTTAAATGAACAAAACATACTTAACAAATCTGAATAAATTAAACATCGTGTATTCGTACGCACGAACAAATTCAAATAACAATTTCCCAACTTTCCAATGAAAGCGGAATATTATTTTCTTCTTCATTGCTATCGTGTAAAATTTCAAACATTACCAGCAGTGCTTGTTTCTTTGGACAATTTTTATCCCTTCTCATTAGACGATATTAAAAAAAATCTCGAATCAAAGTGATTGCGAATTTAATCGACTGCTGTAAAAATTCATAAGAACTAAATGTATACGCGGAGATATGGGCGAACTATTTATAAGATCAAATACGTTCGATTATGCTCACAGGTTTTATGAATGTTTCACAATTATGTAAATTGATTTTAGTTTTTAATGCAATTTTTTCCACGTACTCTCGTTGTAACCGAAACCCTTTATTATTAAACAATCAATCAAGTTTCGCGAAATAATTAATTTATTGAATTGCAAATAATATTCCACTTTGCAGATTAATTTGTAAGCAACAAAAATAAGACATCCAAGGCACCGATGAACGCAGTAACCGGCCGTTGAAAATAATAACGATGATTTTCGTTTCACGTTTAGAAGCACTCTGCGGTTTCGTGCAAACGAAAAGACAGTATCGCGAACCGGAATTAAATGTAATGTAATATTGTCAGAGTTGAAGAGATCGGTTTTTAATTGACTCTGAATACATGCAATTTTGAGACCTTGCAATCCCTTCCCGATAGATAGATGCCAGGCCTAGAAGCTAAAACAATTCATGTGATTCCACAAATAACCGGTTATTTTGCTGAAAACACACGTTGCAACGGAGAAGTCTGTGTTTACACAGAATATTGATTTTAGAAAAGCGAGAATTAACGTTATCGTATCTATGACGACGATAACGTTCGATTACAAAGCACTTCTGACAATAAAAACGATCTTGAATCGATGAAAAAGTCAATTCAAGAGGTCTGAATTGCGAAGAGAAAAGGAAAAGGCCAACAGTTTAAATTAGCTGTACTCTTATAGAGATAAAAAGTGGAGGAAAAAAAGAATTGCTTTTTGATTAAATTCATTAAAACAGAATTTTAAAGTAGCAACCGCTAAATTAGGATATAACTATAATATTTTTCTCATGAAATGAAGAAATCGTTGCAAAAAAGTTAAAAAGGTTACTTAAAAAGGAAAGTTTAAACAATTTTTAATCTAATGATTTAAGTAAGAAAATAAATTTGTGGGATTGATACTGTTTTCTATACTAAATTATACTGTATGACACATATATATATATTGTAATTTTCAACTTTACAATATAAATCATGCCATGTTAATTAATTTAAAAAAAAAAATTTCTGCTTTCGTAATATTTTTAATCTTCATTCTTTATATTTCGAAAAGGTAACCTTTAACGAGTTTATATCAAGCTGCTTCAGTTTCTTCTAGAAGTATATTCATAATCGACTCGAGTTACGGTTCTGTAACGCGAATGATCTTGTGAAAAGATATACGCAGTGACCACACTTGTGCTATCTAGATGGTAACAATGTGATGGCGCACTTTGAAATTCTTTTATGCTCCCTCTAAAACACTAATCTTCGTCCATCTCGGTTAAATAGACGTTAATGAGCCCTTTCGAAAAAAAGTAGATAAAAAATATAAGTCGTTCCGACTCTGAAATGTTGGAAACTGTGAATTTCGGAAGATTAGGATATATATTAACCTGAACTCACGCTGCACCTGGAGGTGTCAATTTTATGACCACCTTTGTCAAACTTTCCCTTCAATTTCCTAGCTCTGACCGTCATAAAAGTTGACTTTCACGTTTAAAATAGATTATTTTTCCGACTACTTGGCTATGAAAGTGCAGGGTTGATTTTGTATAGGCAAATTTGTATGTTTTATTGTGTCGAAGTCATAAAAGAACCTAATTGTCCTCTATTCTTTCACAGCAGAAAAGAATCAAACTTTCAAAATGTCAGACTGAACTGTGAAAACATCGAGGAAATTTTCCACATTTAGTTATCTTTGTCTGTTATATTTCACTGCATAATTTTAAACGGTTTTGTTTCGTTGTTTGATTATTCATTAAAATTAGTCAATCAAACTTTTTTTTATTTAAATATTTCAGTCCTTTCACATGTTTATAATTTCTGAAATTCTTTACTTTTTACAAAACTTATCTCGACAAATATGTAATATGCAAATTTATTCCACCTTAAAATAATACAACAGTGCTTTACCGTTATTGATTTGACCATTTATACTAACTTATATAATCAATATTATTTGTTCTTGATAATAAATATTACAAATTGATTTCGTATGATAATGAAAAGGAATTGTTGGCTTAACAGGTTTCGGGGTGTATAAAAATGTTCAAGGTGTAAATTTAATTAAACATTTAATAAATGTACTCGATTATTTAAAACAATTCCACTTATACTCCCAATAAAACCCACACAATAACAATATTTGAAAATAATTTTAATCAATTCCAATTTATCATCTCCATTCCGTTGCACTTAAAATCTCGAACGCGTCAGCCCCGACGAGCATAAATCGAATTTTGATACGCGTTGCCAGAAACTTGGCAACATTTTGTTAAATTACCAATAAAATAAATACAGTAATAAAGTAAAAGCTTCGCTTTTTCAATGATCGCCGCTCGTTGAATTTAATTACCACGTAACGCGCGAACTTCGTCCCGGAGTGTCGTGTAAAAACGCAGTTTCATTAATCCAATTTTTCCCCGCGGATACCGGTTTTAAATTACCTTTGACAGGCGGGGCTTAAGTGCAATACTTGACGCGAGATGTTACCGTGACACTTTGATCGAAAGAACCGATCTTACCACGTCGCATTATGAGCTTCCGCGTCGTGATTAAACCGCTCTCCCTCTCTCTCCCTCGCTGGATCGCCTACGCAACTCGTTTGTTAATTGATTTTGGATCACAATTAAAAGCCGCGCGCAGCATCCGGTTTGTATAATGGCAAAAGTCCTTCGCGATTCCTTTTCCGTAGGAATCGGCTTAATAGCGCATCGAATCGTGGGACCGATTTAATCGACCTTTAATTAAGAAAAATGCCATTGTGGGAATCCGCTACGGCACTGATGAAAATATAGTTAAGATTGAAACTGGGATTCAGCAGGGAATACCCATTTTCATAAATGAACTGAAATTAATTAGGAACCGTCTTAGCTTCGGATCCGAAAGGGCGTGTAAGGGTTGCACACCTGGCCAGGTAACCTAATATCGACCGAACGCGAACCTATCAAGGTACACCTCGAGATTATTACTACACATTCATAGATAGGTATATAAAGCCTGCTATTCATAAAAATGTTGCTCGTGTAATTATCAGGGATTTGAACCTTAGCCTCTGATCTTACAACGGAGTCATGTACTTCTCCATCAATTACTCCCTGGCATTCCTTTTATACATATATATCATTTCGACTTTAAAATTTATTAACTTTGTAAGATAAAAAGAAACGCACAAACCATGCGGATAGAAAATAAATAAAATACGAAACGAGTTGACTTCCTATCCCCCCCCCCCATTTTTGTTATTTAAACAAAGCAATATTGTTAAACGAACTTGGTACATCAAAATCCCAAAACTTCCTATAAAAGGTCTAAATTTAGAAAGTGGACTCGATCGAAGATTAACTGAAAATATCGCCCGATCCATCTTTATTATTGCGAGAGACATTCGATCTTTTCTTCTTCGCCGGTAGTTCGCGGGATTAATGCCGATTATGCGCGCAGGTCGGCGCTCAAAAAAGACACTCTGGTCGCGGCGTAATCTCGATTATGATAATCCGGATTTATGCTTGTTTATGTTGCTTCCCGGCCTCGGGCTCTTTCAATCCCCTTTTCGGTCCTCGTTGCAGCGCCGCCAAGGCGCAGCAGCCGATCGTTATCGCTCAGTCGGATCGGTGGGTCCCCGCTCGCGGGACGGGTATGTCTCCGACGGACCCTCGGATCACGCTCTAATAGACCATTGTTGTATCCACATGCTCAAGATGTATATTTTTTCATACATTTAAATGCCCCTTTCAGCGATAACATTGATCAATCATTCCGTGCATAAGGTGTTGAAACGCTCCATGACTTTTCTGCGATACACTTCCAGGGCGATTTGCATTAGGTTTTTGAGCGAGCGTATGGTAATGGTTTCCAATAGATTCCCCGATAATGCTATCAATATCATAAATAACGTTATCTAAATGAAAACATCGCGGGCGTTAATTTAATTATTATTTTTCGGACATTTCTTAATTAACGGGGAAAACTGTTGGGTGATTAGCAATGCCCTGAAAACCGTTTTGCTACAGTGTCGACGCACGCCTGGGGGAATCATTATGAATATCGTGTTTGACTTCGGATAATGTTGTTAGATATTTAGATGAGTGGTGAAAGCGCTTTTCAGCGTGCTCCATAAGCGAATAAAATAATTACATAAAGCAATGTCTTTGCGAGCTTACGATAAACACTTTTTTTTAAGCAAAGAATCACATTTTATTGACATTCAATAAATGGGGCATCGTTTTAGGTCCCACTGGACCGAAGATCCCGAGGAAATTTTGCCTCTCTCGTGTGGTCCACGGAGAGCATGCAGTGTTTTTTTTTGTTTGTTCGCTCTTTTTTTACTAAACAAATTACTTGAGCCAACAATTACGGTACCACAATGCCGAAGGATCGCAAAGTTAATTAACGATCGGCTGAAAATTGTCCGAGCTTCGTGTGATCGGCCAATAAACCGATCAACAAAAGTAAACATTCTTGAGAGTGAAAATTTATGCCTCCATAATGGGACGGGCGAGACAATGGTTTGACTTACGTTTGTTCGCTGAAATTCCAAAGATGCTATCCCACACTAACAGCGGGGCCGGTATAAATTTTTTTGTCCCGAGTCATTCGGCGCTGCGTCTGGTATTTCGGAAATATTGTAAAGTCACGGGCCCGTCCCGCGGGAGACGTGGGCCCCCGAAAAGAAAAAGGCAGGTAGCGCGCGTGCGCACTGTCGTGGGCATTAGTCAACCCGTCAGTGCGGTCCAACGTTTTACGAGGGTTTAATGCCCCCGAGGTGCATTCTAATTGCACCAATAAATCCCAACGAGCCACCACCGGGGTACGGGGTCTTTTCTTTTCAACTTTTGTGCCCGGGCCTCGTGACCGACAGAGACCAACGCAATCGCCCACGCCGCGCGCTCCTTCCCGTCAAAATGACAGTTTCGCGTTAATGGCGCTCACATTTTTTGACAGATTACATCAAGGTCGGCCACAGTCGAGGACCCCGCACGCTAACGCAGCCGCGCGTCTAATTTATGAAAATAACTCTCGAGGTCACCGTTTGATAGAAAACTTATTCGTCTCGGCCAGGATTTATTTCCAACGAGATTTATTTCGTCGCGCAGGGCTCACACGTTTGGACGGTTAATTGGAAGCCACTTTTTACGTAACCCCACGTTAACTATAATTATGGAAAAATACACGCGCCGCAAAAGTAATTAGTTAAGATTTAGAATAAACCACGTAGAGGTTATTAAGTGCGTTTTACGTGTGTACAATTTAAATAAGGCCGTTTTAAGTGATTCATCGTCATTCAAATGAATTAACGTCTAATTTTATCGTTTCATCCGGTGATATCGCACGCATCTCGCTTTTTGTCACATCCCGTTTATTTGTCACTTTCCCGTTATTGTGTACGCTCTTATTTTCTTTGCTTATATGTTTTCGTAGTACGTACGGCACTGTAAGGAGTACCATATTACAGTCAGCAGGGTAAACCATTTATCGTGGACAATTTCAATGAAATTTTTAGCAAATTTTCTCTTTTAATACCCCTGCCTCAAGTTTAATTCTTTTACTTGTTACATTTCAAAGCAAAATCACTGGCCTCTGGATGTTAACATGGTGGTTGATATATTATGCCTTTTTGAAATACTGAATAATAATTTTAACTAATCTTTACTTTTTTGGCAGTTACTTTTCAGTACACTGAAAGAAAGTTATGCATATTTAACAAATCTTAATATATTGAATTTTTGTATATGATCAATTAAATACATAATAACTATTATATTAATTAGTACATTTATTTAATTAGTGTATCTATTATTATTGGCAAAGAAAATTCACAAACGTTGAAAATTGAACCATCGATTTAAAACTATCCCAGTACTCTAACACTAATACCCTAACCAACAAACAAATATATCATTATATTAATTAACTTTTTACTTATTATTATTAAATCGTTATTATTAATTCATATTTTTTTATTTATATTTGTGTAAAACTAAATTGACAAATATTAAAACTTTTTTTTCATAATAAACAACATTTAATAACAGTTATTAAATATACATAAGGAAAGTTCAGTTACACCCATTTCTTAATATTAAACATTCCTTTTTTTCAGTGCAGGAAAATAAAACCTTTCAAAACATTTTCCCTTTCAACGTTTTCATTTCAAACGACACGTGACAGTCTTTGCCTTAAAACTCTCTTGTTAAAAGAATTCATATATATATTCTCGTTGTCTAATTTAGAAATACATTAAGTCCACGGTTATTTCACTTTGTCTTATTCCAAGACAATCCAATAATGCCACTATTTAAAGCGAAATAAAATGGTACACATTGGAGACAAATAATATCCAAATGTAGGCACAATTCACTTTGAAGTGCTATCGTTTCTTCTTCGTCAAATAAAATTCCTCAAGAGCACATAAATCAAGCATCAACTGCGCGCTATTTGTTTAAAAAAGAAGGCAACGCTGGCGGATAAAATTCCATGAATTAAGTATAGAATTTTTTCCGGCGACCCAGACGTTTTCTCATGATTCAAGTGGCGTGCGGAAAAAGAGAGAAGGCGGCAGAAATGAGAGGAAACGCTGCTCATTTTGTGCCATTGTAAATTGATCCGTTCAATGGATCCACCATTTATTCCGCCGTAGGCTGTCGGACCACTCTCGACGGGGCATCGTGAAACTGCCGTGGTACCCGAGCGTCTCAATGCAACGTGGCACACGTGGTATCCCGCTGTGTCTTAACGCTTTTCATTGTCCTGCGATCCCTCCCTTTTTTTTTTTTTTTTTTTTTTTTTTTCTTTC
>JABFPN010007708.1:0-10011 GCA_022817305.1 Leptoteleia sp. ZL-2020
ATTTACAAACGAGAAATACTGCTCACATTATACGAAGTGGGCGCATTTTTCTTACAACATTTTTCAATAAAATTCTTTAAAATAAAATTTAACATTTATATACATATGCATCCACTTTGATATGGGACATGATATTTTCATATTTGCCGCGCGCGGGGCGATTTATTTATTTACGAGGTGATAGCAAGGACGATGTTTTGCCTCGCGGAGACAAACGACTCCGTGCCGGGGCCCTTACACGCCTCCCCCCCCCTCCCCCCTCCCGCCCCGAAATTACGCAGTAAAAAGGTCGCGTTGACTGCTGTCGTTACACGGTCGCGTTAATTAGCGCGACGAAAATGGCCCGGGCATTCATTTGCCCGACAACGTTATTATTCCCGACTGCCACGCGTCCCTTAGATTAATGCCTTGTGAAACACCTCTTCTTTTTTTTTTTTTTTGTCGCCGTTCCCGCCGGACAAGGAACTGCCCTCCGGCTTTATGCAAAGTTATTTCGCCGGCGCGATTTTAATGAAATTTCGATTTCAGCCACGGCGTTGGTGGGGGGGTGGGGGTGGAGGGGAAGCGGTGGGGGTGGCAGGGTGGTCTTTTAACCGCGAGGCGACGATAAATTAATATGGTAATGTTTTAACAGCTTGCTGAAATGAATTTATGTTGTTTTGCCTTGTTTGATTGCAGCAATGAGATTAGCCGGTTAATCTTACCGGGCGACGAGGAAACATATTGTTGTCTCGCTGGTTTTGTTTACGCGATGATGTAGCGCCTTTTGAATATAATTGACGTGACGCATTATACTTCCCCACCCCACCCCATCTCCCATTTTTTTTGTTTTATATGTATAATTCTTAGTTAAATTTTGGGCGATGGCAGTTGTTATTTATTTTTTTTTTTTAGTTTATAATATTATATTGTACATTTTGTTTTTCTTTTTTATTTAACGAAGTTAAAAAAACGGTAATTAAGAAATGAATTCGTTATTTGTAGATCTGTAAATCTTTCTCCTTTTCATATCTCTCATTTTCATTTAAGGTTTATGGCCATAAATTTGGATAAAAGTTTAGAGTAGAATTTATAATACTTTTTCTTTAACGACACTTTACATTATCAATTTCACGCATTTTATCATTTGTACCGAGTGCCAAAACGTAGGAGAAATTGAAATTGAAGTTTATTATATTTTACAACAATAACGTAAATGATGTTTATGTGGAAGTTTAATGATTTTATAAGTATGAAAGTGCTAGATCGATTAAATTTTTTACTGTCCTAAATGGTCAAAAGTGCAGGTCATCAGGTTATTATTTTGATACTTGCCGATTAATAATGCTGAAAACGATTTTATGTGAATGTCGTTGTAAAGTATAGTAAATTTTGTTGTAACTTTTTCTGAGTGTATTTAACTGATTGACAAAACAAAGTAAAATGGGGGAAAAATAGGTTTTTATTTGTAGATAATATTTTATGAGTGTAACAAGAACGACAGATTTCGAACTAATCGAGTTGATTTAGAGTTCAACCGCGTGACATGAATAATTTCTAATTATAACTTTATAAGTGATACCTCGTGCTCTGTTGTTTCACTGGACTTTGAGTAGACAGTTTGAGCTTATGGCATGCGAAGTGCTGCAGCTTCCTAAATTTAATTCTTAGCTTCTTTTTGACTAATATAATTATCAGACTTTTGGTAATATAAACTATATACACACAGACATAAAATATTTAAATCTTTTTATTTTAAAATATATATTGCTTTCATATTATAAACAGAAATTTGTTGAACATCTTGCCATTAAAAGATATTTAGATTGTAGGAATTGAAGATTATTTTTAAGTTTTCTCCGTCAACAAATTAATAAATAATTTATTGTTTTAATTGTGTCTTTATTAAAATACGAGTCTTAATTGACTTTCATAGACAATGCTGGATTTAATATTAAAAATCGGATTGATAAAATCGACAGCAAGGCCATTGTAAACAGCGAAAATCGACAAATGTTGTTTCGTACACAACTTTGTTGGCATTTGATGGCATAGTACCAAACTTATCAAATCACAGTTCTTTGCGACGAACTATTGTCCAACAAACTTCATACACACATCCACCTTCTATTAATACACAATTTACCGGCAACTTGGGAATGAAAACCTATTTCGAAATACAATATCTTCAACAACTTTGATTTGGTTTAAGTAAAATTTAGTATTTTCGAAACTCTAGCGATTTTCGAACAGTTAATACCTCGTTGCAACTAAAAATCGGGCTTATACAATTATTTACTGTTAAATTTTGCCATGAATTAATAAAAAAAACAATTATATTTTCAATAAAAAAATATATTTCAATTGAATTATTTCTTTGAATATATGAAGTCGGCTTACAAAATTGAAAAATAGTTTAATTTAGCGTATTCTTTATAAGAACTTTTTTAATTAATGTAATTAAGAATATTTTAAACCTTGATTTATATGGTAGTTATATTTCAGATAGGAGTGCAGTCGTTAATGTTAAGCTTACCGAACTTATCATCAACCGAAGAGCATTAATTTGAAACTGTTCTTCGAACGGAATTAATTTTTTTTCTTTTTATATATGAAATTCGCAGAAGTCATTTCTACGCGGAATTAGCGTGTGAGTTTTCACATGGAATTTCGGCACAGAATTTCCAACTTGATCAATTTGACTTGTCAAATATACGTGGAACTTTCTTCAGGAAATTACCCGTGGAATTGTTAATTTTTGAAATTGGGTTTTATTATTCACTGAGAAAACTATGACCTATTATTGATTTTAACATTGTTCTGGACTCGTGTCAATTATTGAATAAATATTTATAAAAATATAAACAAAGACGCCAGTTTCAAATGTTATTTTTATACTTAAAAGAGAAATTTTATATACTTAAAAGAGAAATTTTATATAATTTGCAATATGTTTTTTTTCCGGAATTCACGCGTCATTAATTGTAATTTATGATTTATGTTTTATTAATTACTTATCACGCGTGTGGTTATTAACTGTAAACTGGAAATATAAAAACATGAGCGCAAAAAAAAATCGTGATAAATTGTGGATATATCATGTCAATATTTACTAAAGCAATATCTATTTCAACTCCATTTTTAACGATGTAAATGGTCCAAAGCGTGAAATTTTCATTTTACTGCCAGGACGGTAAAACTGCCGGTCACATCGCGCAAATAGGACTGTCAATCTTTTGCCACTTGGAATACACTGTTAGATATCCATCAATAATATCCGAGCTGAAATATTCCCATAAAATTTTTCATTCAAAATGTAATAGCTGATGCTTGCATTTAAAACACTTAAATTGTATAAATTAAAACGTTTTATTTGCTTTGCAAACTAATAAATGGGTAAAACATGTTATTCAATTATTCTAGTTTGAAGGGGATATAAAAGTTCACTCAAAATTTACTCAATTGGGCTACTCCATTCGTGAGAAGTAAAGTTCAAAACGAAGTTGTAGTTGTTATCCGGGATGCGTAAGTATTTGCGCGAAATGCAAATAATTCAATACATTGTACAATACAATTATACAATCAATTTAATTGTTTGGAAATAAAAATGTCTATTATATTTTTAATATATATAACTAAAAGTAAATTATGTGACAGCAGAGGAATTTAAAAAAAAGAAGAAAAAAAGCGATAATAAATAAAAGATAAAGTTATAATTTGTCAAATAAGGCATATCCCACAGTTCTCTCACTTTTACATTACATTATATCAAACGTTGAGAGAGAACATATTCAGTAATTCCGACTTAGAGGCATTACTTCGTAAAACCTCGTGTTAAACGTAAAAAGAATTGTCAGAATCGTCGAAAGAGATTCAACAAGCCATTCCAAAATGCCTTAAAACCTTGGGAATGATTCACGAAACAAGGCCGTTTGTTTGCTTGCGAACAGCTGCTCGTAAAGGCAAAGTTAGAAGAGATTTCTGCATCGCATTGATACTCGGGACAAAAAAATGAGTTCATTACGATAACCCCAAGCGTAGAAAATCATGGAGATGTCCCGGACATGCTTCAACGTCGACGACCAAGCAGAACATAATATAATAAAACAAAGCTCCAAGGTGGTGCTTTGTATTTGGTGGGTACCAGCACGGTGCAGTGCATTATGAGCTGCTAAAACCGTCTGAAACAAGCACGGACGATCTGCATCGAAAGCAATTAATGCGTTTAAGCCGAGCACTGCAAGGCAAACGGCCACAATACAACGGGAGACACGATAAAGTGATTTTGCAGCATGACAATGCTCGACCCCGTGTCGCAGAGTCGGTCGGGACATATTTGGAAACGTTGAAGTGGGGGGATTCCCTGCTCAAGCCGCTGCATTTTCCAGACATTGCTCCCTCTAACTATTACTTGTTTCGATCAATGGTACACGGCTCGGAGGACCAGTACTTACGTTCTTACGAAGAAGTAAAAAATTGGATCGATACTTGGATCGCCCGGCAAGATGAGCAACTGCGCTGTCTAAAAGGCGGGAGAAGGTAGTGGACAGCGATGGACAATATTTTTAATCTTAAATGTATAACCAGTTTTTACAATAACATCTTCTATCTGGAGGATAAAAGCTGAAAAGGCAATGTTTTACACTTGGTAGTAAAATTTAAATAATGTTTGACACACTGATGGTCAAGTGTATAAAAAAGAATAGTTCTTTGTTATATAAATTATATTTTGCCTCCTTCTCTTTTGGAAGGTATTAAATAATTGAACGTAAATCTTGTGGTACCAATAAATGAGGGCATACTTTATGAAAAATGACATTCGCTGAAAAATAATAAACTCCAACAATCATTTCACTTACATCACACTATCGTCATCGAGCGAAGCCATTAGTAAAGTAACATGTGCAAAGAAATTCAATTTCGCGGAAAACCTTGATATAATGTACGGTAAGATATTAAGTTAAATGTCATTGACAATTAAGTTCGAGTCATTAAAATTATTATAGAAATTATAGTTAATAAGTACGTAATTTCGCGTAGACGCCTTCGCGAGTACGTTACATCAATATAGAATGTCTTTCGCTAAATTAAAGGACATATATTATGACTGACATTTTTTATTGCCTACTTTTTGCCGGTATAATGATTTTCCCCCCTCTCATTCAATTATTCATCCTTTGTGATTGAACAAATATCTTAAATTTCGATGTTTAAAAAAGAAAATAATTTGAATGTAGTTACAAGTTTAATCTAATTGTATGCTTGTTTATTTGGGCGTTATCTTAGCATCGTATTTATGCACTCATTTATTTAGTTACTAATATGTAAAAGCGGTATTAAATGCTCGTGAGAAGTGCTTAATCTCGGCGTATAATGTAAAATTATGCCTATTTCAAGAAGCTGGCGCACATTTTGCGCAACTCCATTGCGTTCCAGATTTTTTCGGCGCAGTTGAAGATAAATGAATGAAAATTTGTTGGCACGCCCAACACATAAGTTTTCATACTTGATACCGCGATTTCGTTAATGTATGCATGCCCGGTATTTAAAAGCGAGCGGGAACTTTTTGCATAAAATAAAGCAGCCGAAATATTTTATGCTTTATCGTGATGTAAACGACGGTGTGGAGGAAGGGGGGAGGGGGAGTGAGATGACGAGTCGAGCGTGAAACGTTTGTCCGTCGTTTAGCTTGTTAGACGCGATATTTAAATAGCATTGCGAGGCCAGGAAATGAATTAAACAATGTCCGAAAATTGCTCGGACGTTAATTTTATCGTTATAGATCCAATTTAAGTAAAAGCTGGACGTGCATTATCCCGCCACGTGAGCTCAAAAATCCAACTTTCTCAGCCACTAGCAAGGAGCTACGATGAGTGCATTTTGCGTCGTAAACTCCCAAGATTAATGCTCTTTTGAAATGAGAGTAGATATTTACTCGTTTTCGGCGATAATTCGATATTATTTCGCGTATTTTGTGTTAAAATTTTTTAGACAATTGCACAATTTTATGATAAGAACGTGTAGTTTTGGTATTTAATTAATTGTATGTGAAATAAAAAAGATGTTTAATAACTTATTGTTTATATTGAAAATTTGGAACGTTTCTGAGAAAAGTTATAAAAAATGAAATTTAACAATCAAAAAATCTGTTGATTTATAGTCCCCATTTAATTTTCTGAATACGTTCTCATTCAAATATAAATACTTTAATTCTTTTTGCACGATACAACTTCCAAAAATAATTATATTGTGCACATTTTCCCATTAGTCAATCAGTACGATATAAATTCATTTATAATTACGTAAACGAAGTATAGTAAATGTTGTATTTATACTTGAAACTGAAATTAAACTTAATTTAACGTACAATATTGATAGGTATTGTATTTCCATTTAAATTATAAAATGTTATGTGCTTGAGGTTAATTTATTCATTAAGTATAATGATTTACGTTATAATTTATTTCATACAAAAAAAATTTATTACAAAAGTTTTCAAAAATGGAAAGATTGTTTAAAGTTCAATTACATAGTTTTTGCAGATGATAGCGGAACAAATTAATCGTGTAATTGAATAATAAATTCTAGTTAAATTGCTTCCTGATTGGAGAGAGATCAAAAATGGAATTGCATTTATAGTAATTATGAAACGTTCAAATATTAATCAATATCCAATCGACAAGTTTATTGCTTGATTCTTTTCTTATCGAAATATTATATGCACTATGTAATATATATATAGATATAGAATATATAGCATTTCTTGAATTATTGGGAAAATGATTATACTAAATTTCATACACGTTGCACGGAGAAAACAGATTCCTTTATCAATGCATTAAACTTCCAAAATAATTAATGTTAATTCTACTTTTCGAATATAAAGTTTTACGAAAATTATATTTCTTAAAATTTTAACATTTTTATTATTGACAGTACAAAAAATATTGAAGAAACAACATAAAAAATCCAATTTAATTTATTTTATTCAGGTAATGAATTTTAACTTTAAAATTTGAATTAAAATTTCTGTAAACATTAATTTTGTTATACTATTGCAATTGTTTTAGGGGACATTTGTTGATGGGAAAGTAAAATATCTGAAAGAAATTACCGCAAGAAATGCAATACAATTTTCATATTTATTTAACAAATAGACCGAAGTACTGAATAAATAGTATTTAAATTTTAAGATACCTTTAATACAATTCTCTCTCCGCAGTAATCCAACAGCAGTTGCCATAACCATATCGTAACATTTTTCTCCATGCAAGATCTCATTTTCATGAAATCCGAAAAAAAACCTTGAACACCGTTATTTCATATGAAGTGTATTGCACTTCTTCATTTATTTAAGAATCAAAGCAATTCACAACTACATATCATTTAGATATTTGCTGAGAAAATAATTTCTCAATTCGAATTTAATTAATCAAAGATTGATATCATAAATAGAAATATTAAACGTAACAAGTAAATATGAACAAAATACGTATAAATTTGTACTTTCACATTTGACTGACAGGTAGTTTTAACTTTTCAAGTCCAAGATACACGAGAACACATGTTCTTTGAATTTTCATATATTCCTATCTCAAGCACATTTCAACGAAATACAATTGAGTAATAATTTTGAAACTTATAACAAGCCAACAGTTGCTACAATTCAAGGATTTTTCTCAAACAATTAGGAAAAGAAAATTTGACTTCTAACAATTTAATAAGATTGAATTTCAAATGCTTGGGGGTCAATCGAAGATGAGCAATGCAGGCGAGAGAGTGGAAAAATTAATTGACGAAAAAAGAAGTGAATTAAAATTGTAATTAAAAATCTAACGAAATAAACCAGGCATCACTGACATTTATCCTGATAATTCGAACGAGTTATCATTACTTAATCTAATTTTCCAATACCTGTCATAATAAATTTTGTTGCTCTAAAATGTACTATCGGGATTAGTATCTCTGATACCTTCTCCCTCTCGCTTATTGGCGCTTTATTTCCAGTGAGTTGTTCGTTCTCACGACACTTTGTCCACTTAACGTTAAAGGAAAAGTTAGGATCGGAGTATAAAGCTTTTACAGGGATTTATTGAATCAGTCAAATTTCGCATTCTTCTTTTTGCTAGATGATAAAAGCAACTCTTCGGTCTTCGCCCCTTTTTTCCTCTCTTTGTGAATTTGACACCTGGTTTCCGTTGATCTTCAGTTATTCCACTGAACTTCTGACTTACTAATTACTCGGGAATTTAATTTAATGGCGATTACTAATATCCGGTAGACTTTTCAGATTTCAATCAAAACCGAAAGTTCGAAGAATGTTCCTCGCGTAAAAATTAGCATATATGTTATATATATGATTTGGATGACATAAATAAAATCAGGCACACGTAGATGTATGAATACGTGTTATATATGCGTCAATGTGTTGTGTACATGTGGCCATATGTTATATATATGTGACTATATATGTTATATGTTGCTATGTATATGTTATACATGTACGTGGCCATATATATATATCATATGTTGCTTGTACGGTAAACATTTATGTCCCATATATGCAACATATGTTCTGCCATATACGTCGCACATATAATTTTGTTACTTACAAATTCTTACAATGAATACAAGGAGAAAAAAGGTTTGATTGTTTTTACCCCAAGAAATTGGTTATTTGAAACAAAAACTTTGGTCAGCTAAGAAAGAAACAAATGTCTGATTGTTACAGCAAAAAATTTTATTCCGTGCAAGTTTGAAACGTTATTCATATTTTAAACGTTTTATACTTGATTATACATAGCATCGAAATATATAATATAGCTGGTATACATACCTCAGGCTTACTTTATCAATGATTAAAACAGTTTTAACTTGTTTAATAATTCGGAATATTATTATAATTCCTTTGAGTTTACATATCCATTGAGTGTATCAAAGAACCGATCAAATTAGAAATTACTCAATGAACTGCATCTTTATGTAAATTATTATAATATTCAAATTGCTATGAAGGATCTCGTATTCGTATTTGAAATAAACATCATCCGATGAGGAAGTAATTAATTTTGTTTTGTTAATTTTTTTTTGCCCAAGTCAAGTTAACGTTTTTCCATTTCATAATGAGTGCTTGACTCAAGAAGTACGTTAATTACCTTATTTGCATAAAACAGTCCGAAATACATATACCAAAATTATCGAGCTTGTCAAGGCAGCTTTTGTAATAATTAATCATTTGCCCAAATGAAGGGACTATAATCGTTACCTGATATTACCATAATTGTGAAAAGCAAAATATATATATACATATATATATATATATATATATGTTATACATGGGGTGTATTAATTTCGTTATTTAATACTCAAGAACACTACATAATTAAAGTATCATTAATCATAACTTTTCTGGTTATTTATGCAAAATTGTGAGTCAATGACATTTGATATTTTAATATATATTTGAATAAACTCGTGTACTTAAAATAATTTATTCATAATTGATGAATTAAATATTGATTTGTCGTGAAAAACGTGTTTATCAATTTATCAAAATTAGTACAGTGAGGATAATATGATAGAAACTATTACTATTTTTAATTTTGTTTCAGATACGTGTTAATTTTTCAATAAAATTAATTTGTTTTTAAACTGAAAATTTTCTTTTTTATTTATAAATGTAACAGTTCAAACTTATGCCTTTGCTTTGAAAAACGGTAATATTTATTCAAAGATTGACATATATCCAAAACAAAGTTAAAAATAGTAATATTTTTTATCATTATTTTCTCAGTGTAAAAGTGTACAATTCTACACCGAGAAAAATAAATAGCATATTTAGCAATAAATCCTGGAATACTGAACCTATACGTTCTTTGTATGCGTATCACTTATAATATTTGGGAATTTTTTCTATACACATTGTATAGTATTCTATGTTTATAGAACTGTATGCATTACATATACTTAGTTTTTCCATAAATTATTACAGTTACACCTACAGAGTACATATAGGTTCAATACCCCAGAATT
>JABFPN010007709.1:0-10010 GCA_022817305.1 Leptoteleia sp. ZL-2020
GAAACGGGAGAATGCAGTTTCTCGGCAGCGCCTGTTGGTTGCCAGTCGCGCGGTACAAATGACGGTAAGGAACGGGCACGTAACAAAGCCGCGTTAATTTATTTAGCCGTCACTTAACGCGCGATAATTAATTGGCGCGCGATCGACGCGGACGACCGTTGGTCGTATAATGGCAGGTGGCGCTGTCAATGTCGAATATCGAAACGCTGCAACTACTGCCGATTTTATCCACTTATTACGTCCGCTTGCTCCGTTCGAATTTTGATGACGCGCACAATAAGCAATTATTTACAAGCGTTTATCGGCTGTCGAGTGAATTGGCAGAGGCGGAAAACGATTCTCGTGTAGCTAAATAGGATAGCCGTCTGGAACGAGCTCGCGCTGATTTAATCGATTGTCCCGACAACTAAGTCTCGAAAATTGCCCGAGAGTTCATGTACGGTACGGCATTGCGGAAGATTTTCCACGATCCTTTCCACGTCTTTATTTCAGTCCCCCTTGTTTGTTTGCTTTTTTCCCTTCTTCTTTCTTTTCTTTTTTTTTTTGTTTTCCAATTTAAACTTTTTTGTTGCTTAATTCCATCTGCCGGGACGAAGTATTTTGTTTCGAATCTCGTCGATTAAAATGATACACTTTTATAAATTGTACTTTTGCTTGGACATACTTTATCGCTAATAAACTTCAACGTTCATTAACTTGTACGTCTCCAAAGTACAATTATTGTATCGAATTAAACATCATTTTGCACAATCATATTAATCGCGTATTTTCGAGCAAGTTTCTATTATTGCTTAAATTAATAATGTATTTTAATATTATTTATCGTAATGAAATATACCCTAGTAAAAATAAAACATATGATATGATCCATATTTACCAGTTTTTTTATTAGGGTAACGACACTCATTGTTCGACTATCTAGTTCAATGAAATATTTCATAAATAATATTTCAACTTTTTTGCATGAATAATCATAATATAAAGGATGTAATAATAATATGTAGATTATGTATTATCATGTTAATATTCAGATATTGAAAATTAAAATGAAAATCAGCTGATAAAGTTTCATTTCGAAGTATATGTAGAATGATAGTTCAAAATAATAGATAATTAGTAAGTAAAATAATTTTTATAAAAAGGAATTGCAGTTATAATTGTTCAATGTGTATAATATTTGTATAAGTTGAACATTTAAAACAATTTTATCTTTCATTGCGGAGAATAATTTTATAAAACTCAGAATATACCCGTGTTAAGATTGGAAAAGTTTCAATTGTAAAAGTTTTTCGGTATTTATCAGAAAAAATTGCTTTCAGATTTTGTATCGAATTTAGCTATATAATATAAGTAGTTGAATCAGAAGCATGAAAAAATTTTTGTTTTATTCCTCATTTATAAAAGTTTTTATACTAATTATTCGAAGTAAAAGCATGATTAATGTTCAGCGAGCCATGCCACATCATTAATTAAAAATCATTTTGGCAAATATTTGTTTACATGAAATTTGTCGTCAATTATTTTTCCGATTTTAAAATAATAACAAATTGTATTGCTCTATATTTTAATATCGACATTTGCGTTAAAGTGTCTTAAAGTATTACACAAAGTTGAGTATAATTAAATTTCTTTCTCCCATACGAACGTAAAATGTCGCGGGCAATATTAATGATTAAAGTTCAACGACGGGCAGAAGTGTCGAATTATTTTTAATATAAATCCTTAACGAGTGCCAAATGTAGGAGGCATTATGGGGTTTAACGGCAAATTACGAAATAATAATGGCGCAATTACAATTACAATGCTACTCGTGACAAAAGCGAGAACAAACGGTTGTTATTACATGATCGATCGTACAATCGCGCCGGCCCATGTCTCTTCGTCACAATCAAGCGTAATATCCGTACAGGTGATAGCTGCTAACTGCTGACAACTGTGTCCTTTTTTTTCTCCTCCTCCTCGACACGCTCGTGTTTCAAAAGTGATCGATATTTTCGTTAAAAGTATCTTGCAAAAACTAAATTGAAATCGCTTAAACTATAATTGACATTTCCAATCGAAGGATACATTCGAATTGTCAAGTTTCGACTGATTACCGAAGTTTACTTCAACAGGTTTTTTGCCTCCGTCAATTTTTTGACAACAAAATTCGTTTCAGTTAAGTACTCAAACGAACGGTTGCGTTGCGACGCGCCGAACGTTTCGAATCGTCGCCTACGATATCGCAGTGCGATGACATTTTTTTCAGTGTCTATGTATTTCAAAATGCTTTGCTAACAAGACGAACAAATTCCTAATACACTAATTGCATTTATTCCGTTGAATACTCTTCTTTTTTAATTTTGTAATGGATGTAATTAAAATAATAAACTTGTATATATTTAGCTACATTAATAAATCTTTTTTTTTTTTGCCCCGTATTTTCGTCAGGATTTTCCATGAAATTCGCTGGGTCAGCATAAAACACTGCTGTTTAATCTCCATTTTACATCAAAGCACTACTTTTATCGGGTCAAATCCTATCATCCTAGAAACACGACGAAATTGCATTCGGTAAAGCAAAATAGAATTGTACCAACTAAGAAGGTCAGGAAGTATCACGGAGATTGACATATAATAAAACTGAAAGTTATTTAGCTCAGATAATCCTTGCAATTCGGATGTGACCACTTTCCTCGCCGCTTTATATTTCCCTAAAGCAAGTTCTCATAACTGATGAATTCTTGTAAAACTTCTGTTCCTTTTGCTCCGGCCTTTTTCTGCTCAAAACGATGAAGCATCTAATCCGTCTCTGCTCCCGATCGGCAGACAGTAATCTCTTACTTAACTTTCGTCTCAGGGTAGAAATCCATTACAGATTTTTTGTTAATTTTTATAAATATGTCTTTTTAATTGGAACGATAAATGGTTTGAAAATAAATTAAAGAAAATGAAAGGATTACAAAATTATCCCTAATAAAAATGAAACATATATGCACTCAGAAAGAAATTGGGATAAAAATTATTATACTGTATGTAAAAATGGGGACAAATGACATCTTGTCAAATTTAGTCTACAGTTTAAAAAAGGTTATGAGATGAACAATAATTTTTATTATACTGGATCATAATAACATGTACGATTCTCACAACCTCTTTTAAATTGTTTGTCAAATAAGCCAAGAAGATGTCATTTGTCCCCACTTTTAGATACAGTATAATAATTTTTATCCTAACTTTTTGATCAGTGTGGATATATATGTTTTTTCGTAATTCGTACATGACCATATATCGTATATTTTTAAATATATGTTCCGCTATTTCACATTTGTTGCCGATTTGTAAAAGTGCGAAATAGTGCAGCCAATAGGATGATTTTATTTTTTGTGTTCAACGCGAATGCAGTGTACGTATATATCTATATATATGTATATATTTTAGCCGGATGTTCCACCCGCATTTACTTTCGCCATGACTTTTAAACCACTATCACCACGGGAGAATCCTCCGTGACGAAAAAAGAAGAACAAAGTGCTCGAAAAGTCGAGCATATCTCAAGCTCTTTGGTACCAAGTCCTTTTCTTCCAGTTCTTCTCTCGAAGAAAGCATTGAAATCCCATCACACGTATCTGCCCACGCCTCGTAACTAAATAAATACAAGCGATGTAATCGTGATTATGAATTGTCGATTTTACCCGCCGCACGACACTCGATTCGCCCGGATACTTAAACAAGTTTTATTCAATTAAAAGTCAATTTCAGTTCGCCCTGTATCCGCTTTAAAAGCAATCAATCATTTTCATTTCGCTATATTTTTACCATTACCTCAAATTTCAGTATCGGAGTTTGAATTTTTCCACTCTTTTTGTATCCTAATATTGCTATCTTCGACAGATTATCTTCATTCTACAGTGTCCATACGATAACCTCAGTTTAAAAGCAGAACTTTTATAAAAAGTGTTATTTTTTAATTTTAGGGCAATCATCCTCTCGTCGCCATTTTTGCGAAAAGTTTATTTTCTTTGAATTACATTCTCAATGACATCGACTGTTGAATTTGCTTGTAGTGTTTCAACACTTTTTTTATGCTTCCTTTTACAACTTCATTAATTTTAAACAATTAAAAGTTTAACAACTTTTCATGTCATAACTCTAAATTTAGCAACTTTATATCGGCCATCTCCAATGTTCGAGTTATTTATCGCGCAATTATTTTTGCTTTGTCATTGTCATTTTAATATGATTATCTCGCGCGTTCAAATATTCTCGCGCGGAAAGTTTCGTTCGTTAGATCTAAACAAACAGATATGGGAATGATACGGCCGCGATGAAATCGCAGTTTAAAATTGTCGATTTCATTATTGGAAATGACACTTGATTAACAGAGATAATTAAAAAGTCAAAACTCCTGGAGTTCAATTAAAAGTTAACGGCTAAAAGCTAATGTCTAACTTTTCCCTACAATCATAACTTTTCCATCAATAATACGTATTATTGGTCGAGTCTGCCTTCGTTGAAATATTAGATGCTTACTCCGCGATCGCGAAACTTTTTATTGCATTTAATAAGACAGTTTAACTGCGAGGGTAATACAAAGTGCCGGGCGCCCCTTTTTCCGCCGAGATTTAGCGCTTGTTTCGGATTTTAGGTCAATGAACAATTTTACAGAAACGTCTTGCGAAAGGAAGCGTTTCACTTTTTGCCGTTTTTAATCGAGCTTTTATGTAATGGAGTGCTTCTTATTATCGTGATTCAGATTTCAATGTATAATTGATTTTCTCCGTCGGATTATGTAATAATTTCAAAATTGCTTATTTCAATAATTTACTATTTGACTCTAATAACAGTTTGTCCAACTGAGGAATAAAATTTTTAAAATTAAACATGTAAAAAAGCCCTGTTTGTAAGCATTTATAATGTCAACTTTACTGGTCAAAAAAACTTGCTGAAAAATACTAAAAAAACTGCTAAAATTGGGACTATTTGACAGTTCTTCAGCATTTTTTTCAACATTTTTCAGCAATTTCTCAACAATTTTTAGCATCTTTCAATGTCTTTCTCCTCCTACACATTTCACTCTGTCACTCAGCGCCATCTACATCCGACTGCTATTAATCCCGCGAACATTTGAATACTACATTAATCATATTAAATAAATATAACAGTTTAACGTCAACGAATAAAAAATTACTTAACAAATGTCATCCTTAACGTCAATCAACCCCTCATTTAATAATTTCCCACGGAAAATCATTTCAGTTAGTTAATTCCCCTTTGGATGGCTTCCGATAAAATGAAAAAGTAGAACGATAAATGTTCATTAGAGTAAAGCCTAATGAAGGGAAATTTTTATTCGACTCCGTCGCCACAGAGTCGCGCAAGAGTGTAGAGGAGAGAAAGGGAATGGAAAAAGAGAGGAAAAAAAAAAGAAGAAGGGAGAAAAAATAGGGAAAGGGGGGGAAGGTCCTAAGGGTCTGCGCTAAAATAAAATAAAACGCACGCGTCGATGCGAAACCTGAGAAACTCGAGAGTCATTGTTGTCGCGAATCAACGATGAGAAGAAAAGGGATAGAGCGGGGTGGGGCGTGGAGGAGGAGGAGGGGTGGGGAGGGGGGAGAGAGAGAGAGAGGGAGGAAGACGATGAGGAAAGGCGCTCGAAAATCCGGAAAACAAAAAGGATTTGTTGAACCGACGGCAACGCGATTTCATGGCTGGTCGAACGACACTCGCACAGCTCTCACTTGCGCAACACACAGCGGCATTACGTTGCTCGGCGAAAAAAGTTTTTCGCCGCGTTCAAACGCTCTGCTGGCTATTTTTCAGTCTCGCGCATTTACAAAGCTTTTCCCGGGGACTTAGATCCCAGCGGCGTTCGCTCATGTTGATGCCATTTGCGATAAAAACATCATGGCGCTATTAGGAAAATCAGACAACCCTAATGCAATCTCGCGCTAAGAAAAAGATATGGCGGATTTGGATTAAGAATGGCTGGCGCTTTGTGTTTCTCCGTTTAAGATTGCGATACCTTTTATTGAAATGGCACAAATGGCAATAGAAATTCGTTTTATTCCTTTATTTCTTAACATTCGTCAGTTTGAATTTTGACATTTATTTCTCTCCCTCTTTTTTCTCTTTTGTACCGAAAAAAAAAGATTTTTTGCACAATAACATTTTTGTATATTTGATAAATGTTCGAAATTAAAAAAATAAAAACAATAATAATGTTTGTTGTTGTTCTTATTTTTGTCTAACTGACAATTAAATTATATTTAATTGTATTGAAATTTAATTACATTTATTAAATAAACCTTAAAAAGTCCAATTACTTCCATTCCTTAATTTTAAAAATTTCTTTATCTTAGCGCAGGCAAGTTTATTATTATATTTTATTATTTTTACTCTGCAAATTGTAATTATTTTTATGTTTTCACTCATATTTATTGGATAATTTCAATCAGTAAACAGTAGGAAGTTTTGCATGAATGCTATGAATTTTGTACGACGGTTTAGCAAAGTCTCTTCAATATACACTGGAACCTCGAGTCTCGGGTCTTCGCCTCTGCCAAAGGGTGAAATGTTTCATTTTTTATTTTCCCCGTAAAATGGACAATCCTTTGAAATTAAAAAATTAATTCTTTTTAAAAAGATCCTTTAAATTTCAAATTACAAAAACACTGCAGAACACAAGATTCAAAAATGAAAAAAAAACAAGGGAAAATGATAGAAAACAAGAGCTCATGAAGATTTCTCTTTGTTATGACGCCCTTAATTTTATTAAACGAATAAGCGAAACGCGAATTTCCGTAATCAAAAGAAATTTCATTATAAGTAAGATTAACTAAAAGCTTCGGTTACTTTAACCAAGGTATCTTTCATCTAAGTACATTTTAAATTCAACTCGCGCGAACCTGATTGTGCCACACAGAGAGAAAATTCAGACCCGCTCGAGTAGTTTCAGTGTCCGTAACCGGATTTTCTAGTTGGAAAAGCCCGGTGCTAAAAACGATTCCCCGTATTAGAATAAATTCGCACGGTGGTTAAAAATGTACAAAGTGAGCGTGAAGACAAATAGAAATTTATTATAGGGATGTTGGGTAATTCGCTCGTGATTATTTGATTGTAGCTGTTGTGTAGCAATTTTTTTTTACTTTCACTTTATTCTAAGACTACGATTACCTGAATTGACAAGAAAAATAAAAATACACGAATATATAGGTATACAACTGGTATGAAATTTTATTAACTTACACTCAGAAAAAAAATATACTTACTTTAAGAAAACTGTACAAAGAAAATTTTCCTATTAAGACTAATAGAAAATCAATTAAAATAAGAATATTCAGTTAGTATACAATAAATTTAAGTTTTTATATTAAAAGGTAATTAATTTAATGATGAATGTTATCTCAGATAATACTAACGAGATTTCTGTTTATTATTAGTACATGTCTATTTGTAAATATATACGCCTAGCTCAGCTGTCATCGTTACAGTAGTGTTTCGACCTGTGTTCCATCCGTGTCAAAGTCTTTACGTTCGGTCAGTGTTGTTTAATTAATTATATTGTGTTTGCAACTATACATATTTTCATCTGCAGTGTGGGTAAGTACATATGAATATATACCGCATGTAATTATTGGAATTATTACACGGAGAGAAAAGATTAATAAAAATTACTGACATTGTTGGCAAACTGGTCATATACTTGCAAGAATTGAAAAATTACTATCCTAAGTTAGTAAAAAGTATCAGCTTTCTAAGAATCATTTTGAACATATTGATATGTTTTACTAACTTAAGATAGTAATTTTTCAAGTTTTACCAATATATAACCTGTTTACTAAGAATGTCAGTAAATTTTATTAATCTTTTCTCTCCGTGTATAATAGCTGAAATTAATAATGGAATTATTCTTTAGATAAATATATGCTTTATAAGAATTATTTATTCTTATTATAAATAGAATTTCGTGTTGTCCATATAATGAATGGGAATCCTATTTAATATAAGAATATTCTGTTACTCTTAAATAGACAGTTTTGTGAGTGTAAGATAGTAAATTGCATACAAATAAAATAAGGAATTTTTCTCGAGGTACCTTGTAAATGAATCAAAAAAATTATTTTCTGTTTCATTTTTACTTGAGAAATTGTCTTGGACTATTGTCTTCTATATAAATATAAAAACGCACAATATTTTAATATTTAATATTAGCTTATTAATTAATTGAATAGATTATTTTAAATGTAATTTTACTTTAAAAATTATTTCTTCAAATTTTATTACTAAAACTTGATAAAAAATGGTTAAAGTATGATAAGCGTATATACAATTTAGGAAGTACCATTTATTATGTATTAATTAGATAACGTCACCATGAAATCGATAAATTTCCGTCTTAACCCAAATGTGATTATGCATGTATATTAACGACTATATGATTACGTTCGATACACTGTACTTGTATTTTGCTCCAATTAACGAAATAGCCTAATAATTTCAATTCGCCCGATATTATTTTCCAATGCATAGTAATGTAAAATTTAAGTAACGTATTTGTCAGCTAAAATAAATAAAATATAATTCATTAAAATAATAATTTAAATTGACATTTTGGTATGTTTTCAATGATTTGGAACTTTATCTATAAGCTCAGCAAAAAAAAATATTTACTCAATTTCCAATGTTTATTGCAAAAACGTGTTCGATTAGAACAAAATTTATATCTGCCGTAGCATGTAAGTGTTTAATAATAATACGCGGATCTCTCTTACCCAGTTTATCAAGTCACTGCCGATATCGTTAAATTCACTTAAATCTACATTCAACTAAATCATTGAATTTCACATAAACCAGCCGAATATTTTCTATGTACGTAGCACGGATATAGCGGATTGCATAATTATAAAACATAAAATGTGTTACACATTCCTCCGTGTTCATATTTTAAATAATTTATTAATTTTGTAATCATACTTCTTCGTACGAATTATAAATATTAATTGGAAATATTTTAATTAAAATATTCGACTAGCCCAAAAATGTTTCATAAAATATATATATTCATTAGTAAACATTTAAAAAACTAAAATTAATTTTAATGATTAAAAATGCATTTGTCCTATTTTTGCTGTTATAAATTGCAAACCTTCGACGATGATCCCATTAGAAAGAATTGGAGCAAAATAACATTTATTTTTTTCTTCCTAATTACGCAACATTTTACCAACTCAAAGTACAAAACGTGTATTGGACAAAATTTTTATGACAAAAATTTAAATGGATCCGAACACTTATACCCTGCAGTAATTATGGGCCGAACTTGACTTCCTTCCCCTTGATTCGTGCCGTGACTCGAACGCTCGGTATTCACCTCATTCAAGCCTAACTGAAAAAACGGCCATTAGACCGCCCCATTCGTCTCAAATTGACCCGCGCTACGTAAGCAGTACCTGTAATACAATATTCCCCTAATTCGCGTAACCTTGGCGAAATCCGGAAAGGGACAAACGAGAGGATAACGAATTCTCTCTCGGAAGACGAATAAGAAGAAAAAGGGCGGGAAAAGGGAAAGGAGGCGGAAAAAAGAGAGGAAAAGAAGAAGGGCCAGGGCGGGTAAGCAGCCTCGGTTTTGATCCGATGAATGCCGCGCAATTACTCGCGACGGACAAAGTTGTCCCACTTTCGCGGGACTGCATTAATTGTAACGCTCTATCATTTGGTGAAGGACGGAAATGCAAGTCGAAAGATTGCAAAATAACACGAAGAGTCTTATAAAACTGGTGAAATTACACTCACAAAACTGTCTATTTAAAAATAATAGAATCTTCTTATGTTTAATAGATTTTCTATTTAATAATATTAAAAATTCTTAAAGTAAGAATAATTCTATTTATCATAAATACACTGAGAAAAAAATTGGGATAAAAATTATTATACTAAATGTAAAAAGAGGGACAAATGACATCTTCTTGTCTTAGTTAATACACAGTTTAAAAGAGGTTATAAGAAAAATGAACATTTTTATTATA